>NW_018921457.1:356591-380030 GCF_002207925.1 Prunus avium
TATATATATATATATATAGTTCTTCCCTTCATAATTCAATACAGATTGAGTATAAACAAGAAATTATTGAACTAAATCACAAAAGATAATGTAGTATATAAAAAGTGTAAAAAAGTGGCTTGTAAGATCGAAGTTCAATGGATGGCCACACTTAATTTGACTAGACCTTGGTGTCCACTCTAATTATCGTTGGATGAGTATAATTTAATTTACTTGCTACACAAATCTAAAAAATTCCACTCATCTAACGGCAATCAATATAGTGATAATACTAACGACCAATTAAGAGTGGTGACAACCGAAAAGAAAAGGTATATAAAAAAGCAAAAGCAAAAACAAATGTTATAAATAAAGCCACAAATAGAAATAGTATTTGAACTAAAACCTTAGTATTCACCATAAAATAGAATTATTTTTTAAAATAAATAAAAAACCTAGTTTGTAGACACGCATGGTGTTAGATTTTCCATCAATATAAATTCAAGCAAGAAGAATCAAAGAAATTTGACACAAACCGCACCTTCTCTGTTCCGTGACAGAACCCTAGCTCTCCATTCCAAATTTTCCAAAACTGCCCAATAGATAATAAAATTTAAAGAAAAAAAGAGGAAAGAGATTCCTCAGATCTGGACATGTGTTTCACTTTTATATTATAACAACGTAATTTGCATAAATAATAATATGAAAATTTTCCATTCATAATGGGCGCGACGCAATCTTTATAGTTTATACTACCAACCAAACAGAACCAAACAGAACCAAACAGCCAAGAGCCAAGGATTTGGTTCAACTTTATCCCAACCAAACAGAAGCAACTCTATTAATAACAACACAACCAAACAAAGCTATACGCAAAAACTTATGACCTGGACGTTTGTCAGGAGAAAAACTTCCCAATCATCGGTTGTAGCAAATTTAACCAATAGATCTCATCTAAGCTTTTCTCCAGCATTGATCTAATCTAGGCCAGCAGCAAATTTATGAAATTCCTAAGATAGTAAATACACAAATTCCACTGGGAATTTCCAAACTTGCACAAAACAGAGCAAGTTATTCACACAAAAACATACTATTTTTTAAATAAAAATTAAAAAGCGAAAAGTACAAAAGGCGGTGTTCGGATTGGTGATCACTCTGAAGAGTCAGAGTCCCCTGCTTCAGGAATTGGTGACTTGGGCTCATCGATACCAACAACTCCACAGTACCTGGCCCTCTTGGCGGCCTTCCCGCCTTTTTCCGGAATTGGAAGCAGCTCCTCCGGCGCCGGGAACTGAAGATCGTCGAAGCGCATTGGGGCCTCGACGAGGCCTTTCGTTACGAGCGCCTTCTGAATTTCGGCTTCCAGGGTGAGAATATTCCAGATCCGAATCGAATCCAGGTTTCCGATTTCTCCTTCACTTTTGCTGCTCAGAATCTTCCTGTACTCCGCCACCCCCTCATCACTCCCGTACTCGCCCAGGTACCACACCACGTAATCAGTGAACTGGGAGATGTTCTGGCTCTTGATTACTCCGACGAAATCCGTCGTCGGCGCCGTCTCATCCGGCTGCGATACGTTGAGATCCGGGATGTAATTGGGTCCTCTATTTGGTGCGGGGTCCACGTAATTCTGGCCACCGTCGTCGGCAGCGGGCCCGTTTCCTAGGAAACAGAACTGGTGGTGGCTGCTGCTACTGTTTAGAGCCAAATTCAATCCGAATTGGATGACTGCAGCAGCGGCGTCTTCTGGAGTGGGCCCAGTCAGAAGAGGGATGCGAGTGACGAAGACCTTTTCTGGGCACAAACTAGTACTCCCGGTTCCGTTGACAGCTGCCGAGTAGAGTCTGGGTGGCCTGAAACCGCCATTTGGTGAGGCTCGATTGAATGGGTGGTCAGGGAGCAGCACACGGACTTCTTCTAGGTGGAAGTGAAATAAATTGACACGAGAGTTGGGGCTCATTTTGAAGGGTTTTTTCAGAAAATACGCCATACCCGCCGTATCTAGTAGCTCTGTGAGTTTGCAGAGACACAGAGAGAGAGAGAGTTTTGAAGTTGAACGTGGAGAGTGGTTAAGATGGTGAAGTGGGTTCTTTCAGGGCTAAGAGAGAGAGAGAGAGAGAGAGAGAGAGAGAGAGAGAGAGAGTTGAAAGTGAAGAGTAAAGGTTAAGATGTTGAAGTGGGTTTTTGAGGGCTGGGAGAGGAGGTCTTTTTATAACCCTCCTCCTCCTGCAGTTGAAGGGCTGGGAGAGGAGGTCTTTTTATAACCCTCCTCCTGCAGTTGAAGTTGATCTGTCTTTTTTTTGGGGTCTCCATTTCTTCCTCTCCTCTCTCCCTAGACGCACAACCCTCTCTCACCTCTTACTTTACTTTTTGATTTTTTAATGAAGATGCTCTAAGCCTCCTTCATAGGTAACTGGGTTTCGGTACGCTGGTCCGAAAAGTCAATAATTTACGTCAGCAGTACGTGGTGTCGAGAATGAAATTTGGTACGTGGTGACAGGCAAAGAATCCTATAAATCTCTTCAATTTTTTAAATATTTCCCTAAATCCCAAAATCCTAAACCCAAAGATTCAGAAACATTAACAACAATTAAACCATATTTTAATATTTCTCTTAAAAATGAATGAAAGTAAGCATACCACCAGTTGCAATCTCTCTCTACTAGTTGTTTGTTGTCGTTTTCTTTATAAGATTTGGTCCATGACATGCCCTATTAAATTTTCAATCTCACCCACAATTTCAGTGGAAGGGTGGGTAATGTTACATTTTATGAATAAAATGTCAGTTTTAATCCATAACCTTTTTAGGGTTAGCAATTTGTATGGTTCGCAACAAATCAAATTGCGTAAACGTCATTTTTAAATTGTTAACATTCAAAAAAGGACCATATTCATATAATTTTTAACATTACAAACGGAAAGGGTATGAAAAAACAAGAAAATGTTGTTAAATATAAATAGGTTACAAAAAAGAAAAGGTTATGGATTAAATACAACAGGTATTCACGTTGATAGCCGGTTGGTGTCAAATCATTGGCGTGACGATAACCTGGGACATGTCAAATCATTTTGCCTACTACAATTGACCATAGCTTTTCCATGTTATTTTAAATCTCACCCGCAATTTCAGTAGAAGGCTAGGTAGTGTTTCATTTTATCACAATAAATATAATAGATATTTATAAAAATACCCAATTCTAGATATGTATTTATAAAAATACCCAAGTACTATTTAAACATAGAAACATAGCCAAAATGGGTTTTGGGTATGTGTGTAATGATGAGTTTTGGGTATGTTTATAAATAAGTTTTGAGTGTGTGTAATGATGAGTTTTGGGTATGTTTATAAAGTGTTTTGGGTGTTGGTATTTTTATAATTTCAACCCTCATTTTGAGTATTTTAGTGAAACTCCCTAAATATAATGCATGCTCTTAGCCGGTTAGTGTTCATGTCACCCGCAAAAGGAGCTCCAAATATCACAATAAATATAATGCATGCTCTTATTCGGTTTAGGGTTTGAATTTGGAGTAGGCGTCAACAACACTCATGTAATTTTTAACATTCCAGAAAACGACAGCCTAAAAAAGAATGCCGGGCCGGGAGACGTATCATCGTTGGCCTTCATTCATGTCTTCACAGTTGCAGAATTGCATTCTTGACTTTGTTTACTGAGAGGATTTGCTCAACTAGTATTTTCATTTCTATACAACTTTTTCGTATTAATTCTTACAATTCGCACAAGCTACACATGTACAACTTTCTCTTAATTTCACCGTCGGATTTTAATATTATATTAAGTTGCACCTTTAAATAATGGCTCGTTAAATAATTGAAGTCCCAGGGAAAGCGAGCAAGCACAGGCCACCACACTTTTTGTCATCTTTCTCTCAGAATATTAGTCCATGGAAAATCCTTGTCACACCTACAATTGACAAATCACATGCCCTTAACTTTTCAATTCTCATCCAGAATTTTAATGAAAGGGTTTTCATG
The DNA here is from genome assembly GCF_002207925.1 of Prunus avium. The sequence goes on from NW_018921457.1 coordinate 360,565, forward strand.
GAGCTCCAAATTAATATCCAAGTGATCTTGCTCATATATTTTTATTTAATTTTAAAAGTTCCTGCTTTAAATTCTATAACTGGCTACTCTAAAATTCTGAGAGTTGTTTGCCATGAGATTTGTCTACAAATCATTATTGGTAGACGCTTCCTTTAAAATTGAAAATGAAACAATTATTCTTCAGGTAATGGAATGAGATTAAAAAGATTAAAACATGAAAGGCTGTGCCTATCCAAAAACCTTAATAATTAGGGTAAAGTATTATGATTGTGCTTGCTTTTTAATTGGCAGCTGGTCTCGTCGCCGGTGTTTTTATTTGGTCTACTGGTCGCCGATGTTGATGGAAGGATAGGGTGAATTTATAAGCACTATTAATTGACTATTCTGATAATTGCAATAACAAGCCCATCAAGAATGGATGGATGGATGGATGAATTTATTAATTACTAAAGTCATAGATTCGTGTATATACAATTGCACACAAAAAATTAAAGAAAAAAGTGGATGGATGTATGGATGGATGGGGGCATTTGGACTGGTGGGTTGAGGCTGATGATGATGAGTCCTCTCCTCTGCAGCTTCAGCCTCATGGATTGGCGTTGTTGGGCTCATCAATACGAAGAGCTCCACCGTGCCTGGCCTTCTTCATCTGAAGATGCTGATCATACGGATCCTGGTCGTCCATTACAGCCACCGCCTTGCGCTTCTGGTCCTGATGATGATCAGCCTCATCACCGCTGCTCTCGTCCTCCTCCTCATCAACATCATAATTACCGATGCTCTGGTCCTCTTCTTCATCATCAACAACATCATAATTGCGGGCATCCGAGGACTGAAAATTGGGTTTAACAAATAAAAATCGATGACAATCAAAGCTAATTAGACGACAGTCTGAGAGAGTTGGATGCATAAATAATTTATAAATACCAAAGTCTCTTTGTTGTCGTGGAACGAAGTTGATGCTTGATTGTACTTGTAATCAATCCTGGCATCTTGGTTGGCGGAGACCTTATAGTGATGTGGCGGAGCGAGGACCAGCTCCAGCGGCGATGGAAGATCCTCGACGCGAATTAGGGCCTCAACTAGGCCTTCCTCCATCAGCTCCTTCTCAATTTCACCTCCCCGGGAGAGGGACAGCATATTCCAGATCCGAATAGAATCAAGATTCCAAAGCTGGGGTATGGTCAAGCTGCTCTTGTTCTTCATGTACTCCGCCAGCTCCTCAGGGCTCCCGTGCTTGACAACCAACGAACGCACAGCATCAATAAATCGGAGGATGTTTCTGTTCTTGGTTCTTAGGACCAGCTCCGAAGCTGAGACATCTGAGACATCAGATGGTGGCAAGTTGAGGTCCGGGATGCGCCTCGCCGCGTAGTTCATATCGGCAAGCTCAGGTGGAGGCAGAAAACAGAAACCCACGACATGATGGCTGCTGCTGCTGTGTAAGTCCATGTTCAGGCGGTAGCCCGTACTTGCAGCGATTGCATCTTGTCGGCTCGGGCCGTTGACGGGGATTGAAGACAAAAAGACCCTCTCTGGGCTCAAGCTTGTGGTACTGTTTGTACCGTTGGTTACTGCAGCGGAGTAGAGTCGACTGGCATTTGGTGACATGAAAGCAGCCGAAGAGGGTCGATTGATTGGGCGTGAATGGACCCTTTGAGGTCTGTTACTGCTTTCTTCAACCTCTGCAGCTTTCATGGCATGGAAACGGACTTCTCCTAGGTGGAGACGGACTAAATTGACAGAAGAAGAAGAAGGGATCATTTCAAAGGGGTCTTGAAGAAAAGACGAGATAGTCATAGCTTAGCTCTGTGAGTCTGAGACTAGAGACAGAGAGAGGAGAGAGAGGTGAGGGGTGTTTGGATGTTGAAGTGCAGACCAAAGGTGTGTTATTTATAGAGTTATTTTATTTTATTTTATTTTTTTCAATGGAAGGACCAATTTCATCAACTTGTAGAAGACAACACGGAAACTCAGAACGTTCCAAAGCAAGACAAAAGAATTCCCTTGAGTCAGCAGCCAGGATGTCTGTAATGCAAGCTGGCACCCCATCAAAGATATGCAGACCTGGATTAAAATCAAACCTTTTAGCAGCCAAAGCATCAGCTGCACAGTTCTGTTCACAAAAAATGTGTCAATTCCAATCAGCACTCATTTTTAGTTTGCAGCAATTAACAGGGATTGGGTAGAAATACTGAGAGTATTGAGAAGAGTATTTTTATCACTTGTGTGTTTTGAGTTTGGGGGAGTTCGGATAGGCAAGTGGTGGGTGGGGGGGGAAGTTTTTCTGAGTCCTATTGGTGGGTTTAATGTTTTTTTTTAACTGTATGGACATGTGGCCACTTCTGATTGAGCCACATCTTCAGTTCAGAAGGAGTTCATTTTTCTCCTTCTAGGGCAAACAGCAGTGGACAAGACTATCGGGCAATAATTTTATGGCTTTGTTTTCTTTGCTTTGTCATGTATAGCCGCCACAAGGCACAACCACTTAGATTAGTTGCTTCTTGGTTTAGGGTGAGTAGCCAGCCACATATATTATGTGTTGGAATGGGCAGATCAAGACCGTCAGACAGTGATTCAGGAACGGTTGAGATCTTCTGAGACACCTTTCATCATGCTTTTAAATAATAATAAAAATGATTGAAAATGATGCATGCACATGTTGCAAATTGTGGCACAACTGAATTGTTAGAGACATATCATTGACGCAGTCTTTTTTTGTAAAAGGTATTTTTGGTTTCTGTCCGTATAGGGCAACCACCACTTTAGATAGAGTCTTGATTGACTCTCTGTTTGCTGCTTTAAATCAAACCCCTCTTTGTATTTTTCAACAGAATACAATCCTTTACAGTAGTTTCAAGTTTGGTATAAAATACAAGATATTTCAAGTAACTTAGAAAAAGTCTAATTCTTTTTTCCCTAACTTAGATATTTCAAGCATAAGGTTTGTCAAATTTGAATAAATTCACAAAAAGTTTGTTCCCTTATGAAATTATGGAGTAAGTAGGAAAAGAATAACCATAATTTCATAGAGGAACATACCTTTTGTGAAACTTTGAGTTTTCTTTAACTCTGAGTCTTTGACCTCTATCCATGCACCTAATAGCCTAAGGCCCAAAACCTTTTATTACTTTCTCAAGTTCCCTTTATGCCTTTTCGCTTTTCTCTTCTTCTTTTAAAGAAAAATATACAAGTGAGTGATGGTTTAAATTATAAAAGAGAGAGGGTTTCTCACACACCCTACTTGGATGCTATGAGAATTTGAACATGTGACTATTGGTAAGCAAATTAATGTCATTTTTCACTGAACTATACCCCGTTGATGCATGGACGAGAGTTTAAGAAGGCTTTTAGGTCTAGGAGAAGGCAAAGGAAAAACGAAAAAGAAATATCAGGTAACTATATTATTATCATTTGTTGGAGAAAATACGAGTGCTATCGATTGAAGAAGGTGAGGGATACAAGTAAAAAGAGTCAAGCTACTACCCTGTCTTCTACTGAGATAATGATAGGTTCACAATGCACTTTGAATTTTCGGATATTTTCGTTTGATATTTAATTTCAAATAAACTGCGCTGCGTGCGATTGGCGCAGGAGGGCGTCATTTCGTTTGCATCCATTCCGAACTCACACGTATCCTCCTGCTCTGCGTGTGATGTGATTTTGAGCTGGATTTTGGCGATAGTGGAGCTCCTTTTGGCTTTGGGCTTTATCTTTCCTCCAATGGGCCTTGTTGGGACTGTGGCTCCTTTGACGACCCATTTGGGCCTTCTTCCAAAAGATATGTTTCTCGTTGACTTGTTTTGATTTCATTTTGCATTTACTGGAAAATGTTTTTTGCAGCCATTGTCATATATATTTCGTCGCTGGTCGTATCAGCAACCTTCTGTCCCATCCTTACCACCTTCATTAATTTAATAAACTTTTGCTTCTCTTCTATTAGTATTTCTTGTTTTCTCATCCAACATACTAAGTGGTATTGAGTCCAATTAAAAAGGGATAGAAAACAAAACCATGACCTTGAAATATTCACCATCAATAATATTTTACCAAAACCGTCCGGATTCAAGAAAAAAGTTCAACCACCTACATGTATTATAAAACCTACAATGGTGATCTTGCTTTTCTGCAGAGCCAACCTTTTCTTAATTGGCTACCTTAGACTGTATCATCGCCATTGCCACGGCCACCGAGGGAAAAGTACGAGCATCGATCACAATCAAAACCCACAGACAGACAACCTTTGAGATGGGCCGGTTGAAGGTAGAAGAAAGTATTATTTCACTCGAAATCAAAGTCATGTGAAAGTATTATTTCGGTTGTGCCTGTTTTTTCTTGAGACTTCAAGTCTGGACCCTACGTGCTGGTTTCTCCTTGACTTCAAAAAAGGAAAGTGGAAAAAATTCTGATGGCACTCCATTTAATATCTTGAAACACTTGGAATGCATGAGACATGATTAAAGGTCATGGTATGAGAGGCCTTGGCAAGACAACCTTAGCCGAATGCGAAGGCCTACCATTAGTCAAGGGAGTTGATTTTCCAACTCTTCTTTTGCTCACTTAAACTCTTTTTGTTAAAAATTGCATGTTCTCACTCATCTTTTATTCACTTACACTCCCGTATTAGAAATTGTATGTTGTATTAAAAAGTATTGAAAAACAAAAAGGAGTGTAAGTGGATAAAAAAAGAGTGGAAAAATCAACACCCTTAGTAAATCTAAAATTAAAAAGAGGCATACTTATTCATTAAACACGTTTTTGAAGCCAATTAACCTAGTTGAATAAATTAAGAAATAAAACACATTCAACATAACATATAATGATTGATAGTTTGTTTCCATTTTGAATGTGATACTTTGTTTTTTGTTGTTGTTTATGCCCTAGTGTTATGGCAGGAATAATATGGCTAAAGAATTGATGTATTAGAAATTTAGATTTGATAAAGAATTTGAGTAAATTTTGTTATTACCTTTCTTGTGTTGTATGGATTACATATTATTTTTTGTTTGTTTTTGTTTTTATGTTACATTCTTGAATTTGACTACATATAAAGTTTTTCAATGTATTTATTTATTAAATAATAAAAAAAATCACATGAATATGTGTAGAAGGTTGAGGGCTATGTTATTGTGGTTCACCTAGGGCATGTAAAACATCATTCCCTGATTATTCCGAAGAACAAAAGCTATTGTAGTTGCCGAGCACCGAGACATTGAGACGGACATAACAACGCTAGGAAACCCCGTGCATATTTGCAGGCATTTATTTTCATCTAATTATTTCTCAGCATCTTCACTGAATTAGTTGTCCTTTGCCCAAATAAAATAATAAAAAACTTGCTTATCACAGTTGTTTCCATGACAATTAAGGATGAATAAAAACTTGCTAATCCTGTAGTCGTTGTATTGAAGTTGAAAGCCATCAAAAGAGTTATGGGTCCATTTTATTTTATTTTATTGCACTAGAAAATTGGCAACTTTTGACAAAAGCAACAAAATAGCGATTGTTTTGGTCGAAAAAGCTACCAAGTTATTACCGTCTGTTGGCATAACGCGATTCTGCCAATGTCTAATATTCTTTGGCTTTCCCGTTGCTTACATGACTGCATCGATACACTACCCACTGGAAAAACTAACCATGTCTAATTCCTTGGCTCGCTCCTACTCCCCCTACATGTTTTCATCGGCACAATCCATGGATAATCTCTTCAAACTTGAGTAAGAGTCAATTGTGTTAGGGATGAATACAACAGCATGGGCCCGTGTAGTTAAGGAATTCTTCTAATGTCATTCTTAATTTTTTTTAAGTATGTATCATACATGGAATATCAATTACTGAGATTCGAAATATTTATTCAATTCCTTAACATATAATTCTTAATGGAGCCAAACCCAAGTATATATACTCTGTAATTTGTACATCCTTACAATCTAACTGAAGAAAATCTTTCTAGTCTTCATTTTCGATTATTAAAAAGATATTTGTGCAAATATATAGAGGATTTTCAATAATTTGGATGAACTATTTTATTTATTTATTTATTTATTAGTTCTAATGAATTATTCATATCGTATGTGCTAATAAAATAACGCATGATTGATCGAAAATAGATTTATCGCAATTGGGATTTTCAACTTATCATAGAAGAAAATAGGGAGAGTAGTTCTTGTCACTATGTCAACTATACAGCTACATATGCAAAACTAACCTTAATTAATACCCATAAAACTGTATATTCAAGCTTGTAGAGTTACTCCCAAGTCCCAACTATGAAACACAAGTTAACTACAAAGTAAATTTAATTTCTAATGACAAACATAAATTAGGTAATTCCTACATAAATGTTGCCTATATATAGAGAAATAAACGGTCCGTCAGGCTGCGCATGTCATTATATATTATCTTTGATCGGTCATGTTTATATATTTTATAGAAACGATATTTTCTTTTTTAATATAATCTAAATTGTATGTGGATGAATTTGAACTCCGATACAGAGAAACACATCTGCTCTAACCAATTTGGCTAAGCTCATATTTGATGTTCAGTCGGGTTTATATTAATAGACATGAATAGTAAGAGAAAATTTTGAATGCATTTAATTTTATTTTGATTTTTTAAAATGGTTTGTAAATTATTATTCTATCCTTACTATATTAGTTTATATATATATATATATATATATATATATATATATATATATATATATATTTATTTATTTATTTATTTATTTATCCATTTCATGTAATGTAATTGTAGGGCCATGACTGACACCTTGTCAAATTTTTTTGACAAATGGCCTTTCTCTTGAATAATATAGTGTATGCTATAGATAAGTAAGGCCATAACCCAACAGTTCAAGTTATGGACATTTCACTTCAGACTATAATTTCAAAGTCTGTCCATTGCATAGAGTGGTTGTGCATTATCGGTTTTCTATATTCTTTCTGTTAACATACTGGCAAAGTTACTTTCCAGATTGCATATTGCCAGATTGCGGTGTTTTGGTGATTTCTGTTGCAGCTTATGAGAATTTTCTGGTGCACCTGGGTGCAATTTTCTTATGACTGATATTGACCGACCACCTTGTTTTGTTGGGTACAGCACAAATGCTACATTGTTGCTACATACGATCGAGATTTAAAGCGAAGGATCCGAAAGGTGGAATAGCAATTTCTAACAATGTTATGTGACATTACAACGTTAATGTGTAACAACTGTGTAACTTTTCTTGTTTTAAGTGCAGATCCCTGGTGTGCCCATCATGTACATCACTCAACACAAGTATTCAGTTGAGCGGTTGCCAGAAGCAACAATTGGTGGAGATGAGAGCCAAACTTTTGGGATTTTATTTGAATTGGATATGCTATATTCAGTGTTTTAAAAAAATTAGTTTACTTAAGGTAAGATACTTATTGATACTTGTACATTCTGTTTTGGTGCAGCTCCAAGATTTTGATGATGGGGATGTGACCTTTACAAAGCAAAGACTAGTACCACCATGTGATGCGAATCACATGCTGAGAGACCAGCAACAAAAACGCCTGTGGCTTTTTGTTGATCTTTGATGATGCACTTCATAAAGGCTAAGTTATCCGTTTTCAAGTTAGGTGAATTTTCTTTCCTTTAGAACTTATCTCGTGATGGCCTGCCTTGCCCTCCGAATACGTCTGTTCAGTCCTGAGGCTATTTTCTGACTGTTTTTGCTTCTTGTCTGGGTCTATTTTAATTTTGCGCTCTCTGTTTTTGTAGTAGTTTATCTTTGTGGCCACGGCCTGTTTCTGTTTGGCTCTGCCTTTTGGCTTTGTTTTATGAAATATCCGGTTACCAAAAAATAAAGAACTTGTGAACTTTTTTCATTCATACTTATCATTAAAGAAGAAATGGATGTCCACATGTAGTGGTAGGGCTGGTCATTTATACCGAAAACCCGACCGAATTGGACCGGTTTTGGCGAGTTGGTCCGGTTTTTTAATTAAAATAATTGAAATCGATAGAAAAACTGGCCGACCCAATTGTGAACCAGTTTGAATTTTTAAAAACCGACAAAACCCGAACCAGACCGATTCCATTAAATTGCCTAAAAATTCAGACAAATGCCATGATGGGAAATCGAACTCTGTTCAGAGTTCAGATACAAAGCCCAAATACCACTAGACTAATGTGGTTTCTTGTGCAATATGTGTATAATTATTTTATTTATTACAATCTAGAACATTTTTTTAAAAAGTTCGGGTTTTCCCTGCCCCCAGACTCTCCTTTTCTTTTTCTTTTCTCTTCTCCCATCCCAGCCGTCATCCCTTTTTTCTTCTCTTCTCTCGCCATCTTTTTTTCATTCCTTCTCTCATCTTTTATTCTTTTTCTTCTTTCTTCTTCCTCCCGCCGCTGCATCTTTTTTTTTTTTTTTTTTTTTTTGGGGTAAATAGCTGCATCTTCTTCTTTTCTTCTTCTTCCTCCCCGTACCCTCAACCACGAAGTGGTCCTCAAGCTGCTGGCTGCATCTTCTTCTTCTTCTTTCCCTCTTCTCTCCATCTTCTTCTTTCCTTCTTCTTCCTCAGCTTCTTCTTCTTTTCTTCTTCTTCCTCCCCATACCCTCAACCAGGAAGTGGTCCTCAAGCCCTCAATCTCAGTTCAATCCTCTGCCATCGATGCTCGCCGAACCAAACTAAACCGCACCGAATTCTCGGCGTGCCGATTGTAGTCGGTCTTGCATCTCCTCGGCATGGCGGCGGTCTCCAAAATAGGTGCGCCGATGACCTCCGGTTCGGTGGTCGGCAACTCCTCCGAGATACGGTTATCGAACCGTCAACAGCCCTATGTAGCAGTAATGGTATTTTGTATTTGCTCATGCAACTCTGTTAACTTTTGTAGTCAACTGGGTGATTATATCCATTATAGAGATATTCTTTTGGGACAATAACATTTATGTTTCAGATCATAAAATGCTAGCGTGCCAAGCTGCATGACCGATTCTGAATTCTCTTCAGAGAATGATGGTTCTTTATTACTAATCAACTCAAAATCCAGACGAAAACAAAACAAAAAACAAAACCCAGAAACAGGGCGCACACAACAAAAAACAACACAACTCGCCACATATTACTATTATTATTATTATTTTTTTGTAATTACTTTTCAATATAGTTTGACTCGAAGAAACACTCCAAAGCATAGCGGGTACAGGCTGATTAGGGTACACTCCAAAATTACAAATGCCTCGAATCAAAGCCAGCAACCCCTTTATTTGTAAATCTCCTAAACCCAGAAGCCTGTAATTTTAAACCAAATTAAATAACGAACAGTGAGCAAGTATGAATACTTGAAAACAAAATATCAACAGAAAATTTTCTGTAAATGTGGCTTCACAAAAACAAGGACAAAGAATAACCCTTTTCAAGCTGTAAGCTTCAAATGCACAAAGAATGCTTGGTGTAACCGCACATCACCATCCCAACAGGGATAGTCTTCTGGGATTATAGCTAGTGCCCTGCACATCGGGCAAAGGTTGTTCTTCAGAAGCCACTCCTTTATGCAGTCTGAATGAAAATCATGAGGGCAGTAATATAAACTCGCAATTTTGTCTTGGTCCTTGTATTCAATCTGCAGAAATTCAACAACAGATGAGCAAATGCTGCAGGACGGAGTTGGGACAGTTTATCAGAGAACATTTTATCGCATACCATGCAAATGCTGCAACTATCGGGTTCGCGCACTGTTTCCGATACATGGAGTTTTGTTCTCAAACGGTTCGTAATGGTCGTCTCTGACAACCCAGCTTTCTCCTTGGAAAGCTGTTCCTCCAAGAAACAACGTAGATCCTGCAAGGATACACGGCCTGTTACGAACTTGATTTTTATGACAGTACGTTTACCTTCATCCCTACTTATTACGTAACATAAAACTGACGAACAAACTGAAGATCACACCACTCACCTCATCATTCAAGTCATCAGCCAAATTCAAAACACGGTAATAATTCATCACTTTCTCCATGCTCGACAAACTCAACATGTGAGACACTGTGAACTTTGGCCATTGCATCTTAGATGCTTGTGTTAGTTTTGTACTCGTGTAACTTCCCTAGGGAGAGATTCCAAAGGAAGCAAGCAGAAAAATTAGTTATATGAAGAAGACCAAAATACTGAATTAAATTGAAGTGGATTGTTTCGAAGATTGACTATAAACACAAGAACATACCTTATTTGTCCTATCTGATGATAGGCTGTTGCTTACTCTCTCTATACAGCCACCTTCCCTGACATTACTCCCTGAAAAGAGAAATAAGAAATTCACCACTTGTTCTCTAAATTGCAATAGTCCTCGCTAAGAATTATGCATTTCAACAAATAAATTATGAGAAGAGGATTTCAACACAAAAGGCACGCGTTAATTTTCTAGGATAGAAGAGAGAATGGATCTCATACATAGAAGTTATGGCATACAACCCAAAACCAAATGGCAATGAGTGAAGATGTGCAATATATGGCAAAATATGTCTTAAATTCCCAATGTGGAATTTTACACTCACAAGCACGCCCCAACATGAGTCGGTACTAAGGTAACCACGTCATCAATTACAATAACTGACGGGAAGCATATGTGGCCATATGACCTTACTTCTGGATAGCCCCCACTAATACCATAGAGGCTTAACATTTTAAGTATTGTTATGTAATTTTTAGAATTCATGACGTGAAATTCTATATTCAAAAACACGACCCTCACACACGGTGGGATTGAGGCGAACACGTCGTCAATTTTATTGATTGACGTGAAGCCGATGCGGGCATACGGTATTACATGTAGATTGCACTATATGATACCATGTTAAAATTAGAGAATCCGACCCAAAATCACATGACAATAAGTGGAGAGGCTTAAGAACTTAGAGCAAGTCCAGCCATAGCCCCCAGCCCTGGCAGGACAGGGCCCGAGCCTAGGCAACAGCTTCCAGCGGGCCAAGCTTGCCTGGGCAAGCCGTGGTCCCCATGAGACAGGGCCAGCCCGCAGCCTGGGTTTGCTGACATCAGCAACCAAAAAATACTAAAAATTTCAGAATTTTTTTATAATAAATACTTAGTCATATTCTTCACTTCCCACACCAAAACTCTATACAAATTCCTCTCCTCATATCTCATGTGAATAGTGATTGCCATGGCAAGAGGTGGAAACACCACAACCTTTTGCAATGGCTGCCACTATTCATGTGAATAGTAACAGCCCTTGCGTTGCCCTTGCTCTTTGTCATGGCAAATGGGTGGAAGTGCTCTTATATCTCACTATGGTAGGCCTTATTTTGCCGATGTGGAATTCTATACTAGCCAACACGATCCAACCCAAAACCAATTGACAATGCGTGGACGGGCTGAACACATTTATATATTGTAGCGCAAAGCTTGAGATACCTGTGATAGTACTTATATTCTCAACATCATGAAGATCATCTCTGCTCTCTAGTCTTCCTTGGGTAGATAGAGGGGCATCCTCATGAGCACCTAAAGAAATATGGTTGGAAGATTCATTTGCAATATCTACTAAACTTGAACTTGAACTTGAGCCTGTTGAAACCTCAACTTCCACACACTTGCTGGTTGTAATTTGTGCCTTACTTTGGCTACCTATAAAGGAGACCTATGTCAAATATATTTCAGCTCCCAAAATGAAAACTCACCATACCATACCATACCATACCATATACCATGAAACACAGACATAGACATCAAATTGACAAATTGAATAATTAGTAACCTGCATAACAAGCCTCTTGTGAACAAGTGATCCCATCATCCTCATCATCCAATTTCCCCCTCAAATTCCTTTCACTACAACCTGATACAAATTCTAAATTCTTCCCTTTGCATGAACCATTAGCATCATCCATGCAGCGATCCTTCCTGAAATGATGAGGTTGGTCATGTTGATTGCCAATCGATAGTATCACTTGGGATTTAAAAGAGCTTGGCATGCTAGAAATTTCAGGACAATTCAGAGAAAACCCTCAACTGATGTACTTGAAAATCCAAATCTACTATAAATAAATATACGAAAATTGAGCCAACCGTTTGGGAAGCATGACTTACACAGAAGTTTCCGCTGAGTCTGGATGCGATTTCCACAGATTCGGCAGCCAACCTAGACCGATTCGCTTTGTGAAGGAGACAATGGAGTGGCGGTGGATCTAATGCTTGCTGTCCTTGTCAATCTCTAACCCATCGTTTTCTTCAACTAGCTACCCACCGAACACGTCATTGATGGCAAATTGACGGCTGAGATTGTGCCGCGAAACTTGGTACAGCTCAGATCTTATTGCTATTGGCCACTCAAATATAAAAGGAGTTTTTGGGATATTTTATTTTTCTTTGATAAAAGTTAGAGGAGGGCCTGCTTGTCTTGTCACGTAATTGAAAAGTAGTCTTCTTGTATTGGGTCCATTTTATTTAGAGAGCGACTTGTATTTGGACATTTTGTTACATGTCGACAAAAGTCACAAAATTATTGGGGACCAGCGATAATTAATGCCCATATTCCATGGCCACATTTGAAAGCTCATGGAAAATATACAACTTACAAGCAGTGATAATAATATAAATTTGTTTGGTTGTTGAGAAATCCCCCTATAAATACTCTAAGAAAAATAAATTTTAAAATAAAAAATAAATTTTTAAATAAAAAATAAATTTTAAAAAATTAAAAACTGTATAATAATAAAAACTGCAACTTCTCTCATCTCTCATCTCTCCTCTCCTCTCCCCATCCCAACGAGTAATTTTTGGGTGTTCCGGGTACACCACGTGGCTGGTGTACCATCCAATAGACAGAAGACATATGAAATATTTTCAATGCAGCCCGCCACATGTCATAAAAAGAAATGCAGTAAGTTGGACAATAATTCCACATGTCCTATGTTTATTGGATGGTACATCAGCCACGTGGTGTACCCAGAACATATAAAAATTTCTCCATCCGGACCCACCCCCACCTCTCAGCCTCCACTCTCCGGCCCACCCCCACCATCACAACTCTCTCTCGCTCTCTCTCTCTCTCTTTCTCTCTCGTCTCAACCTGATCCAAGTACTTCCATGGTGGCTAGCCTCTTTGCCGCCACAAACCCCAACCCCATCTGTCTCATCCAATCCTCATACCTCACTTGCAAAGCCCCAAATCTGACCCCATTCCATCTCAGTAAATCCAAACAAAAACAGCAACATATCGATGACTGGATTTCAGAGCACAGAGGACCAAGAACAGTAGCACATCGCTTCAAAACCTCCTTCCCAGAACGATTGATCCTCATGGTTCCTCAAAGCCCAGCAAATCCATCTTTAATTCAGAACCATTGTTCATCATTATAAGATATAGGTACTTGATTGAAGAAGAAACCCAAAATGCCTACACCTTTTTATACATAAATCTTTCAAGATGCAGGCTATACACCCAAAATGAACAAAGACCCAATTTTGCAGACCCCAAATCATCACAGGCTGAGAGGTGGGGTGGGTCGGGGGGGAAGGGGAGAGGAGAGATGAGAGAGTTGCAGTTTTTTTATTTTTTGTTTAAATTAGTTTTTTTTATAAATATTTTCTGATTTTTAATATATTTTTTAAAATGCATTTTTTAATTAATCCATGTGGCATCATATTATTGGATATGTCAGGTCAACATGTGTGCCACATCATCAATCTAACAAATTTTTGGATGGAACCTAACGGTAAGGACTACTTGAGAGCACGTATGTTAACCTTAAGAACTGTTTGTACCATATCTGACCCTCCGCTCATACAACGACACGTGGATCTTAGAATCTCACCCAAGTACCCAAGGCCTCGAACAATCGGCATAGGCTACCGATGGCATTGTCTCAAAGCCGCAAACAGCCGCTACAGGCCCAGCCTCGTCTACAATTGGTATCCCCTACCGATTATGCAGAATCAACCTCGAAGCACCCGCCCGAAAATATCTAAGGACTCGTGTCAAACTCATAGGGCCCTCCCACGAGTCTCACATCGAAATTAAGTACTAAGAGCATACAAAATGTCCTCTATAAAGAGGCCCCTTCACCACAATACAAAGGTGGGACTTTTTAGCTTGACTTTTATACTTTTGTATGGTCAACAGCAAGAGCTCTTATAAATCAACTTACTCAAGCATCGGAGGGTCTTAGGCTGGTTCCAGACCGGTTCCATAGACCTCATGAGTTTCGCTTATCTTCTATTCAGGATCAGCATCCGAGGACATGAAGAATCTCCATCCATCACTCAATCGATCTACTTGATCGTCCACATCTCTTGTAAGTTGCACTCATCTCTATCTAGTCAGTTTTAGTGTCAACAAGAACCACAAATGACCCACAAAAAAAAAAAAAGACGCAATTTGATAGTTTCGCAAACCTCAGAAACGTTTTGTGATAAAAAGCCTTTTCTTTTTACTTCACTTTTATATTATTTCATCTTTTTTTTCCCTTCAATTTTCAAAATCAAAATAAAAAAGAGAAAACAAAAAATATATATAAAAAACCCAGCCCCTCCTTTGTTGTACCCAACCTGTGCCCTCCCTCGCCACCATCCCCAGCCACCACCTCCTCTCTTCCTCCATTTATCTTTCTTTCTTTTTCCATACCCACCAATCTCTCCGTCTCTCTCTTTGAGATTTGGGTTTGTTTTTCAATTTTTTTTAATTGATTTTTATTAGTTACCACTGTGGGGGTTTGGATGGGAAGATTAATCTTGGGTGGGTTTGGGGTGATGGGGTTTGGGATTGGATGGGGGTGGCTTTGATGGTGGTTGGAAGGATGTTGTGGTTGAACTGGGGGTAGAGGTTGCGGTGAAACTGATGTTGGGTGTGTAGAGGAAGTTGGGTGGCTGAAGAATGGTTGGGTATGATTTGGTTTGGTGGGTTGGTTTTTGATATGATTCTTTTGATTACTTGGTTTGGTTTTATGATTTTATTTTTTGGAAGTTGATTTTCTTAGTTTGATTTGATCTGTTGGGCGAAGAACCAGAATAAGGCAGGGAGTTGGGATGGTGTTGACTAGGGCCTCGCCGGAATCCAGACAAAGTGAGACATATATGTGTGAAAAATGGAGTAAAGTCAAACAAAATGAGTTTCAGGGGCCAAAGTGAGACTCAAATATACTTCCAGGGGGTATATCAAAAAATAAGCCAAAAAAATATTGAAAAATGAGGGTAAGTGAAAATAAAGTAAAAAGAAAAAGAAATTATATAAAAGTGAAGTAAAAATAAATTAATGTAGGGTAATGGTTGAATAGGAAAGAGAAAGAACAAAGAAGAACAAAATTGATTAAATGATATTAAAAAAACAAAAAGGAGTGTAAGTGGAGAAAGATGAAGTAGGAAAATCAGCTCCTTAAAAAAAGAATAAGAAGCAAAGCTCAAAACTCACTTTTCTGTAGTATCCTGTGTGTGTGTGTGGAAGAAGATTACAAAAGGATTAGGGTAAATTACTCAAATGGTCCCCAAACTTGTACGCGATTTACATTTTGGGGCCTGAATTAAATTTTTCGTTCAAATGGTTCATCAACTCTATATTAATTACTCAAATGGTCCCACCGTCTAATTTTCTGTTAGATTTAACCAAATTTTAGGGTAAATAATGACCAATTTGCCCTCATATTTAACGGAAATATTGACAGAATGTAACGGTGGGACCATTTGAGTAATTAATATAGAGTTGATGGACCATTCGAACGAAAAATTTAATTCAGGCCCCAAAATGTAAATCGTGTACAAGTTTGGGGACCATTTGAGTAATTAACTCTTAGGATTATAAAGGTATAAAGGCCTAATATTTTAACAGACTTGTTTATGTAAGAGGCTAAGGAAGTTATCGTATTTCTCTAATAATTCAATTCCTCTCGAATAATATATTATCGCTCTTTAAAAAGAAAAATAATGATATTCTTGCATCTAGAAAAATACTCTTATACAAAGTAAGGGTTAATGACCGAAATGGTCCCCCAATTATTGCTCCAGTATCATTTTGGTCCACCAACTAAAATTTTCATTTGAACCATCCTTAAACTCTTTATTTTGTATCAAATTGGTTCTATCGTCAAAGTCTGTCAATTTGTTGTTAAATTGAGGGGTAAAATTGTCCATATAATCCCTCACCTCATCACCCCAAAACCACCCAACTCCCCGCCTTCTTCTGGTTCTTCGCCCAACAGATCAAATCAAACTAAGAAAATCAACATCTAAGAAATAAAATCAGAAAACCGAACCAAGTAATCAATCAAAAGAATCACATCAAAAACCAACCCACCACCAAACCAAATCATTCCCAACCATTCTTCAGCCACCCAACTTCCTCTACACACCCAACATCAGTTTCACCACAGCCCCCACCCCTAGTTCAATCGCAACATCCTTCCAACCACCATCGAAGCCACCTCCATCACCCCAAATCCACCCAAGATTAATCTCCCCATCCAAACCCCCACTGTGATAACTAATCAAAATCAATCAAAAAATTGAAAAACAAACCCAAATCTCAAATAGAGAGACAGAGAGACTGATCGGTATGTGGATTGGATATTTGGGAGATGTGTGTTGATTCAAAGGTGTGGGTAGTTTGGCCATATGGGTTTGGATCTGGTATCAGATGATGTAACTTGTTATGGGGTGGGGGCTATGGCTGGTGAGTGGACTATAGTAGGTGGCTGGTGAGATTCAAATTTTTTATTTTTTTTTTATTTTCTAAGTTTTATAATAGTTTCCTTTAATTTTTAATTATTTATTAATATTTTAATTCATATGGACAGTTTTACCCTTCAATTTAACGGCAAAATTGACAGACTTTGACGGTAGGACCAATTTGATACAAAATAAAGAGTTTAAGGATGGTTCAAATGAAAATTTTAGTTAGTGGACCAAAATGATACTGGTGCAATAATTGGGGGATCATTTCGGTCATTAACCCTACAAAGTAAAAGAGATTATGATGCACAAGGAAATTAGAATCTAGGATGTCTAATTCACCTCATGCTATTTGAGTTAAGAGGATTCTCGTGCAAACAATCCACACACTATTTCCAATGATATTCTTGAATCTGGTTGCTACCTTTCTAACCTAGGAAATATGCTTGGTGTTGTAAGAAATTCCATCGGGGAAGGAAATTGTTACCTTGTAGCTTAATCTGTTTTCACAAATAGATACATATTAGTGATTTGCATATACATCATGCCATACAGACAAGCAACTATAGCATGGAAAGATTATCAGCACTAGATTATCAGCATTCATAAGAGGATCAACCAATGTGAAAAAGATGTCCAAACATAAACAAGGATGCATATCCCGTGCAACAAGTACATATGCAAAAGGATTGCACAAAGTCATGGCTCATAACCAAGCTCCTAATACATACTGCAAGTATATATCGAATCATTCTAATACTGCAAGAGCAAAACCAGGATGATTGTAGTCTTCAAAGTAAAAAGAAAGAAAACAGGATAACTGGGTGATGCTTAGTCTGTTCTTAATGTCTTCAGCTGCAGTATCTATAATAGACCGGTCCGTAACCTCACCAACGTGAAGGACTAGTCCAATAGGAACAATGCCAGCCTCATCCTAAAGCCAGATTGAAACATAGGTATTCATTTTCCTGCTAAAATATGAATACGGGTTTTCAATATGTTCAGATGATTTATTCTTCTCCATAAGGAGGTATATATAAGAGTTTACAAGAGAGCTATACAAGGAATTAGATATAGGAAAGAATTAGGAAAGTATCTCCTAATTATACAAAGATTTATCAATTATATAAAATAGGAAAGTAAATCCCTTAATTAATCAAGGAAATAAATCTCCTTGATTAATTAGGAGACTCACGTCAACACTCCTCCTCAAGTTGGTGCATATACGTCACCAATGCCCAACTTGGTAAGTGAGTCATGAAATACTCTTCCACAAACAGCTTTGGTTAAGATATCTGCCAATTGATCTTCTGATTTTACGAATGGTAGGCGAATGATCTTCTTCTCAATTTTTTCCTTGATAAAATGTCTATCCACCTCAACATGTTTAGTTCGATCATGTTGAACTGGATTATGGGCAATATCGATGGCTGACTTGTTATCACAATGTAACTCCATTGGTTTTTCTGGCTTGAAACCCAATTCTGTCAACAATCTTTGAATGCATAAACTGACTAACCACACTCACAGCATATGCAATATCTGGTCTTGTGTGGGCTAAATATATCAACCTTCCAACAAGGCGTTGGTACTGTTCCTTATTGGTTGGTTCTTGATCCATACCTTCGCACAATTTGTGATTCATCTCGATTGGTGTGTCAGCAGGCTTACATCCAAGCAATCCTGTTTCAGCAAGTAGATCTAATACATACTTTCTCTGTGACAGAAATATACCATTTGTGGACCTTGCTACTTCAATTCCAAGAAAGTACTTCAGATCACCTAAATCCTTCATCTCAAATTCCTGAGACAAATACTTCTGCAGTTTTATTTGCTCTCCTGTGTCGTTTCCAGTTACGACTATATCATCCACATACACAATTAATGCAGTAAGGTTTCTTCCATCACACTTCAAGAATAAGGTATGATATGCATTACTCTGTATATATCCAAAATTCTTCATGGATTTAGTGAATCTGCCAAACCATGCTCTGGGAGACTGCTTTAATCCATACAATGATTTTTTGAGCTTGCAAACTTGATTCTCCTTGTCACGAGTGAAGTTACATCCTGGTGGTAAATCCATATATACTTCTTCTTCCAAGTCTCCATGTAAGAATGCATTCTTTACATCAAACTGATGTAATGGCCAATCGAGATTTGCTGCTAGAGACAGGAGGACTCTGATAGTTTTGATCTTGGCTACTGGGGCAAAGGTTTCTTGGTAGTCTATCCCATATCTCTGTGTGTACCCTTTTGCCACCAATCTAGCTTTATATCTTTCAATAGATCCGTCTGCCTTGAGTTTCACAGTATAGATCCACCTGCATCCCACTGTCTTCTTTCCATGTGGTAATGGCACGAGTTCCCATGTGCCATTCTTCTGGAGAGCTCGCATTTCTTCATTCATGGCTTCTTTCCATTTTTGGTCTTCTAGTGCTTCAATTACACTGTTGGGAACAGGTATGTCGGCTAACTGCTTCATAAAGTGTACCCGTGACTCAGATAATTTGGTGAGGGATACATAATTGTTGATGGGATATTTTTCCTTTGCATGAAGATCTGCTTCATAGTGAACTGGGGGTTTACCACGGTTCTTCCTTTTTGGAATTTGATATGTAGGCTCTGCGCCTTCTGAAATGCAATCAGTTATTTCATTAATGTTATCAGTTTCAGGTAGAGAAGTTACCTGAATGACGTCCTCAACAGGTGATTGGTGTGGTACTGGAGCTGAAGAATTCTCCGGAGCAGGCACAAACTCTTTAATTCTCTCCTCCTGAGTGTGATGGCTGGGATCGGACTGAAGCGGAACAA
>NW_018921457.1:381929-399011 GCF_002207925.1 Prunus avium
CGGGTTTGTGTTTAGGGCTTCGGGGTTGTGTTTAGGGTTTCGGGATTCAGGATTCAGGATTCAGAGTTTCAGGATTCAGGGTTTCGGGATTCAGGATATGAGGATACGGGTTCGTGTTTCAAGGAATTCGATACGAGGGATTCGGGTTTCGAGAAATTCGATACGAGGATTTAGAGACAACCTAGGATCGATTGCTCTGATACCATGCTAAAATATGAATACGGGTTTTCAATATGTTCAGATGATTTATTCTTCTCCATAAGGAGGTATATATAAGAGTTTACAAGAGAGCTATACAAGGAATTAGATATAGGAAAGAATTAGGAAAGTATCTCCTAATTATACAAAGATTTATCAATTATATAAAATAGGAAAGTAAATCCCTTAATTAATCAAGGAAATAAATCTCCTTGATTAATTAGGAGACTCACGTCAACATTTCCAACAACAAAATAGACCACAAACGTAAGAATTTCATTCAGCACAATTAATCTACCTCTATTTTACAAAATAAACAGTCTCTTTCCTATATATAGAGAATTACAAAGAGCGGGCACTCCACATCATAACGCTCCAAAGATAGAAATCATGCTTTTGGCCACAGTTTACTCAATCAACACACAGAGACAGAGATGTTGGGCATTGGATCAAAAATTCTACAATTTGAATGGTCAGAAACTGCCCCCAAACAAAATTATGAGCTGTTCAGGCAAACAGTGTAGCTTATTTTAATACATTTACTAACTTTTTATTATTATTTTAAATCTCTTCGAATGAGACGTTAATGATCAACATGCATTGCTTAAAGATGAAATATAGGATGAATCTCTATAACTATATTATATTTTAGATATACAAATGAAACAATAACATAATAATTATACATTTGTATTAAATTACTTGATTCAATAAAGTGGCCACACACAATAATACAATATCCAAGCGCAATTACAAAGTCAGAATCAGGGCACACGCCCTCCTCCTCTGCTTCCTCAATAGGCGCCTTGTCCCGAGCCAGGGTTTTAGCCTCGGCAATCCAAACAACCCAGCCGACGCCATTTGATTTGGTTAGCATAGTTCACTAATAGACCTAGGGATGACAAGAATATGAGTCGACACAATCACAAGAATATTTCTGGTGGAATATCTTTCATAATTCTTAGGAAGATAGTTCACTAATAGACCGAGGGATGACTGCCGGAATTACGAGTCGAAGCAATAACAAAAATATTTCTAGTAAAACATCTTTTACAATCCCTGAAAAGATAAGTTACTAAGAAATGACCGCCTGAGAAGTAACCACGTGAGGATTGGAGAAATTGGTTTTGGAACCCTCTAATCATCAGCAATTAGATGATGTAAAATAAATAACAATTCCATACCTGATTGTCAATTGGAAAGGCCTTCTCGGATGAGATGGACCAAACTAAGGCAACTCTTTTGCTTCATGGACGGATAGCTGTCAGCGAACCAACGATCCTAACCTAAGAGTGCCATGTCGCGGGTTGGCTGTTGATTTGGTTCAGCATAAGGCCATGGATGGATCTGTATGAAATCCGTACCTGAACCAATGAGATGAGCGAGAGCCGAACGAAAACGAAGTTGAAACCAACGAACTAGGAAAAAGTTAATGAATTCATGAAAGCAAGCGTACTACCAACCACCATATGCAATCTCTAGATTCTCTACAAATGTTGTCGTCTTCTTTGAGCTTTGGTCCATGGTATCTTCAATCTCACCGTTTTCCAAGTTGGCACATTATTATATTCATGCTTCCTTTCTCTACCATACAAAGGAACAAATTGGAGCTTAAGCTTTGTTTCCATTTCATTTATATATAATAGTAAGTAATATACTGCTGAATGATTAGTATTCTTCTTCTTTCTTTATTTGTCACTTATTATTTAAAAGAAAATTCAGCACCATGGTTGATTTGACAAATAAGAGAGAGTACAACTCTGCTATAAAGTCCAAATGTTTTTTTACAACTTGCTATGCTAAGTGCCTCTCACATGGATCTGTCACACTCCTAATTGGACTGGCCGCTTATTTTTGGCTCAAAACCCCTTTTCAAAAGAAAAGGACGAAAAAGCTACTGAAAAACTAAGAAAATATTAAACAAACTTTTTTTCTTGAAAAAGTCTTCGACAACTGGAAAAACTAAATAGGACTTGTCTGATCTTATTACTACATATATTCAATTTGAACAATTATAACGTGACCCAATTTTAGCTGTGATTTTTTTGAGTCTTATTACCTTGTACCGAATATATACCTAAAATTCTCTGCATAAGAAATTAATTTGTTGGGGCTTGAATCTTAAAGAATTAAGCACCATGGTTGGTTAATTTAGGAGACATTGAGATGAGGAGAGAGACTAAGCATAACTCAATGCAGATTGCGTATAAGACGACATTGATAGATATTTTTGGACATTTGTTTGATAGGATCCCAAGGGTGTCTTAGTCTTTTTGTCTCTAGCCAACCTTAGGACTTAGGAGGTTAGTCAGTATTAGTAAGATATTGAATTGTATTGTGTTTGTTGAGTAATAAAAATAATTCTATCTTGTACATTTGAGTTAATGCACGAGGGAATGTGGGAAGTGACTGAAGTCAGGTTTTGGCGACAGAAGACAGAGTGATTAGACGTAGAAATTCTCACAAGAATCCTTGCAGCTTAAGAGAAAAGGTCACCAACTATCAGAGCAATAAATGCGTCTCCACGGCCAGAAGCTCAGAACCCACGATCAAGAGCGAAGCGCAGAGTCCATGATCGGGGCGGCGGCCGAGATTCACCGGGATTTATGGGGTCACACCACCATACTTCACGATCCCAAATGTCGATTGGACTACCCACTTGCTCTAATCAGGCTCCACCATGCAGATTTTCAGCCTCAATTACTCCTCCAGGAACTCTTCCTATAAATACAAGGCTCAAGCTACATTCAAAGGGTTCAAACACCAAACCAAAGCCTCCCATGGAGCAACTTATTTTTTCCTGTAATGCACTTTCGATATCTTTACTTGCTTTCCTAGGAGTAGTGTTAGACTGTAAGGAAAATTCATTCATCAATATATCATACGACCCTTGATTTTCAAGGCGCCGGAGCACCATCTTTGTTGTTCGTTCCCTCACCCCATATATCATACGACCGTCACTCCCTAAGCGATGCGCCGGAGCACCGCCCAAAACCAACCACCAACACCATCACTCAACGGCCTTGTAGTTCAGGCGGTGAACCTAACAGCCGAGACTAGTTCCTCTCTCGGTTACAATCGTTTGATTAGAATACGAGTTCAAACAGGCGCACCACTTATCCATCCTACACTCATCAACATCTCGACGCACGGTAGACCGTGCTGGCACGCCCGCGCACAACCGCACCGCACCCAAAAGCAGGAAACCGCGTGTCAACGCATATCCCCTCGGCCCGGAACTCCAGGGCGTGAGATTTGTGCGGCAGACACCGTCCACGTGTATACACCGCACATGCCCTTTGTTTTTGTTTTTCTAGTGTGGGAAGAACCCACTTTCCATTATTACCCATTCTCTACATTTCACCTTTGGATTTTAATATTAAGTTACACACATTCAAACAAGAAATTAAATCATAAAAATAATAATAATATATGTCGGCTGACCTATGGCTGACCAAACTTAATTTGACTAGAACCTCGTCAGCTATTTGGTCTAAAGAATTATTCTAGCTAGGTAGCAATTGGGTCTAAAGTTTTCATAACATGCTCAACCCAAAGTCGAAACCTGAAGACCACCCGCAATCCAATTATTCTAGGTAGCAATTGGAGCTGTCCTTACAAGTAAAAAGAGAGGAAGAAGACTCATCTAAGACTTTTGTTGCTTTAAATTCTTTTATTAAAATATAGACACTTACCTTACCTCAAACAGCTCTACAAGAAAATAATGATTTTAGCATTTTTTTATTATTTACCAATCAGTATTTTTAATCTGGTTTTATACCAGATAAACCAATACCAGAGTAAAAGCATGGCGTTTTTGCAGATTTTGCAAATATATAGATTGAATATGAAATGATTTTTTACACATAAATTATCAAGTCGCTCGGGTTATAGCCCATGTTAGCATGGATGTAGGTCCATCCTGGCATCAAGTTGAGATGGGGGGAGAGAATGAGGGTTGAGGTAGGTAGCTACGAGGGAAGGTCAAGGATAGCGGCTCATAAAAATTAAAAATTAACAATAAAAAGTGCAATCCCAATCATCAGATACATCTAAAGAAACTCTTCCAGCAACCATCCTCACATATTTATTTTATTCAGATATTTTGCTACAAATTGGTGTTAAATTGGCTAATTATTTTGTCGTGGTCCTTCACTTTGGTGGAGGAGAGGGCGATCCTTTAGAAAATGAAATATTTTGTTTTGTTGATGATCAAATTATACACGCATTGCTTTCAGAGGGGGACCTATTAAGGCGCAAGGAGATGCAAACATAGCTTTACCAGTATACCGATCTCGGAGTGGTTCCAACCATAGCATTACCAGTAGCCTTGTATTGCGACAACAATGGGGCAATAACTCAAGCTAAGGAACCAAGGTCTCATCAGAATTCCAAACACATTGAGAGGCGCTTTCATAAAATTCGAGAATATATATCTCTCGGAGAAGTCAGCATCCTCAAGGTAGCTTCGGCAGATAACATAGCAAATCCACTAACTAAGCCTATGACTCAGCTACAATTGGATCGACATCTCGAGAAGATGGGTATCAGATACATGGCTGATTGGCTTTAGAGTGCAAGTGGGAGATTGTTGGAAATATGCCCTAAAAGCCAATCATATGATGTAATCTTTTAAGGATATTTCATATATTAGACTTATGTTTAATCCTCTTAAAGGGAAAGTTTATTGTTTATTAGGAAATGTCTCATTATCAGTTACACATGCTTAAACAATAAGTCAAAGGGATGTGAGATAGAGAGAAAGTAATATAAGGAAGTTAGATTCAGGAGACCTTTCCTCTATTATCTTCATGCCCTAAATGTTCCTAGTCATAGGATTGTCAAATGGGCACTGACAATCCGGAAAGACCGGTACATGCTATGTCATCTTAATTGGGAGGATGACTGGTCTCAAGTCATTCGTGTGGAGACACTAAGACAAGTATGTAGGTGCTCAATAGAGAATGAGTTCACTGAACGCGATCAAACGAAAGTTTCTTGTATGGAAATTTTACTTATATGTCAAACAAGAAACTCCAAGTTGCAATAATGCAAATTAGTCATTGGACCTGAGGCACCGTGGTTATCTTGTGGGAAGGTTGTGGATCTTTGATGATGCTATAAAGACATGTCCTAATCACGGATGTGGTACAAGCATTGTTGGGGTTCACGATTGACTCATGGAGACATGTGAGTGTACTACATGGAATCTCTATCCTTCAGTAAAGAAGGAGAATGCTCGGAAGATATGATTAAGCAAATCTCTTATCAGAGTATTCGGTATGACCTAGAAGGATGTTTTTGTCATACTAATACAAATCATATAAGACGTGACAATCTCATTAGGGGTTTGACATGCACCATGCCCTATTAATGAGATTAAAAGCATTGTAATAGGGAAGGACCGTATTGCATTGTAATTCCAACTGAATAGGTTCTCTGCTTATTCTACTTAGCTTGGATATCCATGACATACTGCTAGGTGTCACTCATGGATGGCGGAAGCCCTAAGGACTAATAATCATAACTAATATGAAGAATTAAAAAGGGGTTTTAATTCACAATCAATTACGAAGAGTTCAAATTGCCCACGACCTTGCTAATTAGAAACTAATGGATCGCACACCGTTAAACTTGAGTTATTTGAGAAACCATTATGGAGATGATGAATTGAAGAGATCAATTAAGCTTTGTTAATTGGTTAAGGCAAAATTAATTATGGAATTAATTTAAACGACACGTGATGTCGGAATAGGCTTTAAACGGAAATTTTGAATTCCCGGCTCATTGGGCTTTATCCTTTTGGACACGGAGATTGGGTTGTATGACAACTTAAATGAAATTGAGCCCAAGAGGCCCAATTTGAAGGGATTGACGTTCATATGGGCTTTTGGTTGCTAGAGTCAACTTGTTGACTCAAGTAAAAGATGACTATCATCTTTTTGAAGCCTAAGGGTTCATTAGTGAAAAACAAGAGAGAGAAAGAAAGCTCTAGTCTTCCAAAAACTCTCTCTACACTTTCATACCATCTTAGTGAGGGATCACTAGCATCATCCTCTCACTAAGCTCATCATCTTCTTCTCAAGCTCTAGTTGGTGAAGAGACTTAGAGGTTACCTATTTTGGTGACTTTTGGAGAACCTCCTAAGTTGAAGTTTTGAAGGAGTCATTCAAGCTTCAACAACAAGGTGGAGATTTTGAAGGAGCCATTCAAGCTTCAACACCTTTGGTGGAATTCGATCATAGGGTTGAAAGCACGCACCAAGGGTAACTCCTCCTTCCAATCTTACTAGAAGTATGTTCTAGGAAAGTAGTACAACTATCACTTGGCTTAAAAGATTCATGGGAAAAGTTTTTGTTTTTGAACTCATAGATGCATGCTTAAGCTTCCTGTTGCCATGATTTTATTATCTATGTTGATGTTCAAATGAAACTCATGATTTTCTAAAGGTTTCCTTCAAGTGGTATTAGAGCCAAGGTCAAGTGATAAGTTGTACCATTTTGGGTTTTTGTTTATGAATATGGGCAAAATTTCTTTGTGGCATAAATGTTAGGTGTTGTGAAGCCTTGATTGTTTCTTTTTTGAAAAGTCTTGCATCTTTAAGTGTTATAGATGTTTTAAGAGAAGGCATTAAACTTTGAACACATGGTTAAAAGAGGGTTTCGGCCATATTGGATTTTGGGGGTTTTTGTGATGTTTCAATGCTAGCTTGAGCATTGTAAAATTTCTATGTTGATAGCCCCTTTCATCTCCACGAAATTTGACACTTAAAAATATGATTTTTGTGTTATGTGTGTTCTTGAGTTCATATGAATGTTCTTGTGAGTTCATAGGATGAATGCATGTGTTCTAGTTTTTGATCCATTTTGGTGGGATTCAATTTCGAAATTGTGTTGGTCTTGATTTGAATGAAGACATTGACCTTGGTTATCCAAGATTCCATGTCCACTTGCCCCCCTAGTCAAAGCATGCTCCTCTAGTTTTTAGAAAATTAGAACTTCAAGACATAGGCATGCCTAGTGTGCCATTGGTCTTTGGGATTGTTTCCTTGGTTGAAAGAACATTCCCTTATCCCCTCTTCCTTTCCTAGGAACTTGTTTGCATGGGAGACCACACTCTTGGTCTTATAAATGTTTCCTTGGAACTTGATAAGGCTTGTTTGATCATTTTATGGGACAAACCAACACTCTCATGCATGTCGCATATACACACACACTTCACATGGCCGGCCCCACCTTGGAATCCTCTTGGATTCCTCATGCAATTATATTATTTGTTTTGGACTTCTATGCAATTACTTTACTTTGAGGTTTGGTCCTTGAGTCTTTAATTAATTGCATACTTAACCCCACGTTTTGAACTAGGCCCATATACTAAAAACCCAAAAATGTTTAAGTTGCATTCTAAAGTTCAATTATTTTAATTTTATTAAAGTAGTTGAAAGGATGATTATGGACTAAGGCCCAAATTGCAATCGAATTATGTGATTGGCCAACTATCAATTGGGTTGAACCTTGAGATGTGATTTATTAGTTCATTGGGCTTGTAATTAATAAGGTTTAATTCTTTTGTTAAAGAGGCTTGCATGTCTCTCCTTTTTCTTTTCTTATGTAATTGTTAAAGAGGCTTGCATGTCTCTCATTTCTTCTTTTCTTATGTAATTGTTAAAAGGCTTGCATGCCTTTGCTTTTCATATGATGTAAGCTAAAGGAGAAGAAGAAAGAAGGAGATGAAGTCCAAGGCTCAAGTTAGATGGCCCTCAAGCTCGATTAGGATTGCATATTTAATTAGTTAAACACATAACTAAAATGAATCACCCTTCCTAGACCAAGATCCAACATTTGGCTCATGTTGGATCAAATATTAAAAGTCCATAATCATCCTAAGGGCCTAAGATAACTATATGTCCAAAATTCAAGAATGCAAAATTTTCATTAGTAGTGATAGATACTCCTTGATTTCTAAAACAAATAGTGGGAGTACCATATGCTACTAACAAATTGGACCAATAGTTATGATAGGACCAAATTTTATTTTAATGAGATTGAAATGGATGTTGTATGATGAGACCTAAAACTTCATCAACCAATAATAATATTAAGTTGATAAACGGAGAGGTATTTTGAATATCTTTTTGTGGCCTTCCACCATTGTGGACCCTCATCAATTATAACCAATACACTGTGCTTCACCCTAATATGGGGAACACAAAGTATGTGTTTATTTTGAAAGGGCTCATTTCAAAACATTTGATGTTGTGAATGTAGGCAACGAGTAATGCCAATATTCTATTATGATGAGGTGTTGCTTGAACCCCTACACTCACAGGAATGGTGGGCATGACTTAACTAGTACAATGGTACCTCACGATAACATTCGGGGCACGGTGAGTGTAGTACAATGGTACAATCACATCATGATGTGAATGGGTAAGAGTACTCTCTCTTCACCATTCAAGCAAACCAATATTCTATTATGATTTGGCAAGCTTGATGGTGGTGAGCCTCCCATCCCCACTAAGAGTTGAAACTAAACTCTCGGATTCCATTTGAGGGATATGGAATTTGCCAAAAATAGTGGGAGGTGCCATTTGATTTAAAAGACCCGAATAATTGGCTTTCTAAAAACAATCTAATTTAAATTTCTGTATGTTATGTAGATATGTCTAGAACCGCGCTCGCCAAAATTCTTGACAAACATTGCCTTGAGGGGCACAATTTCCAGGGCTGCCATGGGGTCGTCTGACTCCATTAACCCCATGGTGGATCTGCCACTACTTCTCAGCGCATTTTGACACGTCACCAAGGCTAAAGAAGCAAACACCAAAGCACAAGATCAATAACATAGCACAAATGTTGGTCTCTCACTCTCTGTGATGCATGCATTGTCTATGGAAAACCGGTCTAGCTAGCTCTCCAAAATTTGAAAATGCGCCCTAATAACTTGGGATGAGACTTTGTTGAAAATTTTACAAAATAGTTCAAATTATTATTGACAGGACTTGTCTCGAATTTTTCCTTGGAATCAGCGACGAACCCTATGTTTGTCCGACAACTAGAAGATGTCGGCCTATATTACTAAAATGCCATTCTTGCCCTAATTCCAAAACAACCTTAGAGTTGGACTTCTATAGGAAAAACAGCAGAGTCTCCCTTTAAAATGAATCCACCTACACAGAAAACACAATTTACACCCCAATCGTTCAGCAAGCACAAGATATAAGTCAACTACACTCTAGTAACAATTCTAATGGGTCTCAGCCTCCTTTTCACAACCATAACCAATAATCAATCCAAAGTGGGTCTTTAACCCTCAATTCAAAATACCACATAATCAAATCATAGTAGTTATTCTCGACGTAAAAGAATATAGCGTAAAGTATTTAACGTTGCGACTGCACCTAAGTTGCCTTAAGTTGCCTACTTACCATTCTCAAGGCATCAAGCCACACATAATTCTTGAAAAGTTCTAAATTTACATATCTAACAAGAAAAACACCAAGAATCACTTATAATTCCAAGGTAACCAAATGCAAATAAAGACCCAATGAACCAGTAATAACTCAATGATCATGGTGGTCGTTCTCGAAAATAATGACTTTTCAAAAAAGTCGAAAATGAATCTCAAAGATTCTGAAATTTCAATTTTGCCCATTGTACTTTGGAAAACCACGGAAATGCCCCCTTTATATATAATCCCTAAAGAAATTTTATTTTTTGAAATTCATTCAAACGCCGCACCCTCCACGTCCACAAATGTTGCTCCGGATGGAACTATGAATATGGCTGGCGTGCTGTTGGTTTTCTAAACCAGCTTCACGTTCTGGGACTTATAGACAGCCAGCCACAATGATAATTGCCTGGTACATTGAATACAACAACCACAGCATCACGGTGGTTCAGCCGCCACAATGAGGTGAAGAATTTGATATGGAATTAAATTAATGGCAATTTGAATCTGACAATGCTGTTGAATTTTACTTGCTATAACCCTCTTGCTTCTATGTGTAGCAATGTCTTGAAATTTTTGGGCGTTGAATAGTTTGCACTGCAGATAGCATCTGAGCGGCTCAGGGGTTCTTCAAAACTGTTCACAGTACTGCAGTTTCAATTAAAGAGTAAGTTCTGCAATTACTCAATCTTGATAGAAAAAGTTGGAATAAATTTTCAAAAGATTTTAATCTTATGATGGATAATCTTACATTTATGAATATAGTAAGCAATGAAATTATGGAAGTAGGGTCTAGATTTCTTATTTTGGGCATGAATTTTGCTTTATTCAATGAAAAGCTATATGATATCAAAGAGGCAAAGAACCCTTTTTTTTCATTACAGTATGTGCTTTGTCCCCCTTTCCAAATAGGCTCTATATATTCCCGAGTATTTGCTAACATTGGCTTCTGTCACTGCCTTGTGAGCTGACAGGAAAAGGGTTTTCCCAAATTGTCTTGAGAGCTTTTCTATCTTTTTGGGTAATAAAATATGGGCCACAAGCAAGTACTTGTGTTCGTGGGTGTTTGGGTTTGAGACATAAACAAAAGTCTGTACTCTACTAAACTAAAGAGGATTTGGGTGTCGGGCATGCATTTGTCTTTTGGAATGGTAGATATTCTACTTTCCAACAGTAACGAGGCAAATGATAAAATATGGCGATTTGGAACATTTGTGTGGCATATTGATAAGCAGTTGTATTTAGTATGTACAGATTAAGCTGCAAGATTCATACCAATCAGTATCTTTAATCTGGTTTTATACCAGATAAACCAATACCATGGCATTTTTGCACCTTTCAACTGAAATAGACTCAATATGCTACAGGAAGGGGTTTTTTTGGGGTTTTAAAAACGAGCAGGGGAATATGCTAAAGGAAGGTTTCAGTTAATAACAATGCATGGTTGAGATATGGGCAGTCAAATATAGGGAATCTTGGAAGTTGTTCTAAGAGTATGAATCTGGTTGCTACCTTTCCAACCAAGGAAATATGCTTGGTGTTGTAAGAAATTCCATCAGGGAAGGAAATTGTTACCTTGTAGCTTAATCTGTTTTCACAAATGGATACACATTAGTGATTTGCATGTATATCATGCCATACAGACAAGCAACTATAGCATGGAAAGATTATCAGCACTAGATTCCTAAAGAATTGGATGTAATGTCATAGTAACACGTGACGGTAACATTTGTGCTTAGAACCAGTTTGTAAGGACAATTTCAGGAGATAATGGAAACAATCTTACAGGGCAATATATATAGAGGATTGATTATCATGCTGAGAAAACAGAACTAAACATGTATCATGTTATCATTATAATACAGATGTGTGAATTATACAACCAAGGACTTCATGCATCAACAGAAAACAACCGATGACTAGATATAAGGTACATGCTGTAGTTTGGACTTATCATGCTTCCTAGAATTTATAGTGAATCTTGGTTTTCTGAAATTTATAATACATTCTCAGGTACCAAACAGAGTGCAATTGTGCAAGTGGCAGGTCGTCAGTTTATATCAAAGCACCATTCATAAGAGGATCATCAACCAATGTGAAAAAGATGTCCAAACATAAACAAGGATGCATATCCCGTGCAGCAAGTACATATGCAAAAGGATTGCGTGAAGTCATGGCTCATAACCAAGCTCCTAATACGTACTGCAAGTATATATCGAATCATTCTAATGCCGCAAGGACGATTGTACTCTTCAAAGTAAAAAGAAAGAAAACAGGATAACTGGGTGATGCCAGCCTCATCCTGAAACAAGATTGAAACATAGGTATTCATCTTTCAACAATAAAATAGATCAGATCACAACATAAGAAAATTGGCTTTCTAAAAACAATCTAATTTAAATTTCTGTATGTTATGTAGATATGTCTAGAACCGCGCTCGCCAAAATTCTTGACAAACATTGCCTTGAGGGGCACAATTTCCCGGAATGGTTCTGAAATCTCAAGATCGTTTTGATCAGTGAGAAAATTGCATACGTGCTTGATAAGCCGTTTCCTCGTCAACCTCCTAGTGATAATGTCACTGAGGAGGAACGTGCTCAATATGTTAAGCACATACAAGACGACACACAAGCTAAATGTTACATCCTTGCTTCCATGAACTCTGAGCTTCAGAAGCAACATGAGCACATGGATTGTGCAATTGATATGATCGCTAACATACAAGAGCTGTATGGTGAGGGTACACGTAACAGACTATTTAGTGCTGTCTGTGAGCTTGTGAAGACCAAGATGGTCAAGGGAGCACCGGTCCATCAGCATGTATTAAAGATGATTGGACTCATCGAGCAGTTGGAGAACTTAGGAACTCCACTGGATGGGGAATTGGCCCAAGACTTTATCCTTGCATTTTATTTACCCAAATCAACATTCTTATCATTACTCCAAATTTATTTACCAAGCAGTCAATTAGGCCTCTAAATACCGTCGGCCATAGCCTGGCCGGGCCTCCAGCCCGGTGCCGGAGTGGGAAAAACCTCAGGTGGTGCTGGAGGCATGAAGAAACTCGAAGGATTTATGCCTAATCCCATATCTTCTAGACCAGTTCTCCCAGTTTGTTATGAACTACAACATGGGAAAAATGGACCAAACTCTTTCTGGGTTGCTGCACATGCTGGTCACAGCTGAAAAGACTTTCAAAAAGAAAAGTGGGAGTGGGATTGTGGCTGCCTTCGAGAAAGGCTCTTCTTCCTCTACTAAACCTAAGCCTAAAACCAAAGGCAAGGGCTACCCGAGATGCAGGGCTCACCTTTTGCAGGTACTCTTCAGCTTGTTTCTCCTTGCCAGCTTCAAGCAGGTAGCAATGCACAATTTTGATGAAGCGTTTGTTGCTGGCCACCAGAACCTGCGCCACGCAGTCCTTGATGAAAGCAGAGTCGACCGGACCGGGAACAATGAAAATGGGCACTGGAAGAGGAACTGCAAGAAATATCTTGCAAGCCTGAACAACAAACCTTCATGAGGTACTATTCTTGTTCTTGAATCAGTTCTAACAGTTAGTTCTTCTACTTGGATATTTGATTCAGGCGCTAGCCAACATGTTTGCAATTCCTTGCAGGGGCTACTGGGAAGTAGAAAATTGAAGAAGAGAGAAATGGTGCTACGTATTGGAAACGGCACAAGAATATTTGCTAAAGCTATTGGCACCTACCTTCTCAAACTACCATTAGGAGAGGTTTTGGAATTAAAAGATTGTCTTTATTTTTCGGCTTGTATTAAGAACTTAATCTCCATCTCTATGCTTTTAAGAGATGGGTACTCAGTTATGTTTGACAAACTAAGTTGTTCTTTATATTTGAGAGAGAAGCGGCGCTAGGTTCAATCTCATTGGACAAACTAAAGTCAATGGTCTATAAGTCACGCCAACAAACTAGTTCATCAGCTGCTATTAGCGTTAGTACTAGATCAGCTGGTATTTTGCCCGAAAAAGTTAAACTCAAAAGTTAACGACTTTTTGAAAAACGTCGAAACTGGAGCTCAGCTTAACGGGAAGCTGATTTCGGTTTAGTGAAGATTCTAAAATTTCAAATTTGGCCATTGTACTTTGGAAAAATCACGGAAATGCCCCTTCATATATAATCCGTAAGAAATCTTAAAAATCATTCAAACGCCGCACCGTCCACAAATGTTGCTCCATATGGAATTATGGATGTGGTTGGCTTGCTGTTGGTTTTCGACACCAGCTTCACGTTCTGGGAGTTGTAGACAGCCAGCCCAAAGCAAGATCTTAGTGCTCCTATGGCTGATGACAATGAGGTGAAACTTTTGACATGGAATTGATGAGTTTTGAATCTGACAATTCTGTTGAATTTTACTTGCTGTAACCCTCTTGCTTCTGTGTGTAGCTTGAACCTTTTGGGTTTGCAGATATCTTCTGAGAGGCTCATGGGTTCTTCATAAACTGTTCACAGTAATGCAGATTCAATTAATGTGTAAGTTCTGCAATCACTCAATTTAGATGGAAAAAGTTGTATTATTTTCAAAAGATTAATATTATGATGGATATTCTTACATTTATGAATATAGTACGCAATGAGATTATGGATGTAGGGTCTGGATTTCTTATTTTTGGGCATGAATTTTGCTTTATTCAATGAAAAGCTATATGATATCAGAGACGCAAAGAACCTTTTTTTTTCATTACAGAATATGTGCTTTGTCCCCCTTTCGAAATAGGCTATATATACCTTAGTATTTGCTAACATTGGCTTCTGTCACTGCCTTGTGAGCTGACAGGAAAAGGGTTTTCCCAAATTGTCTTGAGAGCTTTTCTTTCTTTTTTGGGTAATAAAATATGGGGCCACAAGCAAGTACTTGTGTTCGTGGGTGTTTGGGTTTGAGACGTAAACACAAGTGTCTGTACTAAACTACACTAAGGAGGATTTGGGTGTGGGTGGGGCATGCATTTGTCTTTTGGAGTGGTAGATATTCTACTTTCCAAAAGTAACAAGGAAAATGATAGAACATTTTTTGTATTTAGTATGTACAGATTAAGCTGCAAGATTCATACCAATCAGTATCTTTAATCTGGTTTTATACCAGATAAACCAATACCATGGCATTTTTGAGACATGGGCAGTCAAATATCATGGCATCCCTTCTCTGAAATAGAGTCAATATGCTATAGGAAGGGGGTTTTTTGGGTTTTACAAACGAGCAGGGGAAATTGTTAATCTGTTTTCACAAATAGATACATATTAGTGATTTGCATATACATCATGCCATAAAGACAAGCAACTATAGCATGGAAAGATTATCAGCACTAGATTCCTAAAGAATTGGATGTAATGTCATAGTAACACGTGACGGTAACATTTGTGCTTAGAACCAGTTTGTAAGGACAATTTCAGGAGATAATGGAAACAATCTTACAGGGCAATATATATATATATATATATATATAGAGAGAGAGAGAGAGAGAGAGAGGATTGATTATCATGCTGAGAAAACAGAACTAAACATGTATCATGTTATCATTATAATACAGATGTGTGAATTATACAACCAAGGACTTCATGCATCAACAGAAAACAACCGATGACTAGATATAAGGTACATGCTGTAGTTTGGACTTATCATGCTTCCTAGAATTTATAGTGAATCTTGGTTTTCTGAAATTTATAATGCATTCTCAGGTACCAAATAGAGTGCAATTGTGCAAGTGGCGGTTCGTCAGTTTATATCAAAGCAGCATTCATAAGAGGATCAACCAATGTGAAAAAGATGTCCAAACATAAACAAGGATGCATATCCCGTGCAGCAAGTACCTAAGCAAAAGGATTGCATGAAGTCATGGCTCATAACCAAGCTCCTAATACGTACTGCAAGTATATATCGAATCATTCTAATGCCGCAAGGACGATTGTACTCTTCAAAGTAAAAAGAAAGAAAACAGGATAACTGGGTGATGCCAGCCTCATCCTGAAACAAGATTGAAACATAGGTATTCATCTTTCAACAATAAAATAGATCAGATCACAACATAAGAATTTCATACAATTAATCTTAACTACGTTTAGTCTCTTTACTATACATAGAGAATTACAAAGACCGAGTACTGGACACCAACTAGTACTCCAAAGATAGAAATCATGCTTTTGGCCACGGTTTACTCAATGCTCTCTTATATCTCTGTCATGCTCTATTACTCGATGCTAAAACATATACATAAACGTAATTATATGTACGCATACAACATTCTTATCATTACCCAAGTAAACCCAAATCAACAAATTTCTTACAGAAAAATTTATTTACCCAAATCAACATTCTTATCATTACTCCAAATTTATTTACCAAGCAGTCAATTAGGCCTCTAAATACCGTCGGCCATAGCCTGGCCGGGCCTCCAGCCCGGTGCCGGAGTGGGAAAAACCTCAGGTGGTGCTGGAGGCATGAAGAAACTCGAAGGATTTATGCCTAATCCCATATCTTCCATTACCTTGAACACCTGGAATGGCAGAGTAAGGTAATTCCACATCTTGATGGACTCCAAGTGTTCTACCCGAGATGCAGGGCTCACCTTTTGCAGGTACTCTTCAGCTTGTTTCTCCTTGCCAGCTTCAAGCAGGTAGCAATGCACAATTTTGATGAAGCGTTTGTTGCTGGCCACCAGAACCTGCGCCACGCAGTCCTTGATGAAAGCAGAGTCGACCGGACCGGGAGCAATTTGATCTGCAAGACCCTCTTCAAGGCAAGAGTGTGACAAGCAGTTTTCTAGTATGGGAACCATTTCTTCTTTCTTCTGGAGAAACTGTTCTGGGATCAGATCGAGTTCCTTGACGTGAGATTCCATTAGGCTTGCAAGAACAGAGGCGTCTGGATTGAGAGGGGTCGACATCACTGTTAAATTCTTGGGTTTTTGGAGAAGAAAGGCTATGGTGTACGGTTGTCAACTTTTGAAGGCACCCGCTGAGGCTTTTGTATTATAATTTTTGGGAAAAAATTAAGACGATGATCCACGTGTCCTCATCAAAGAGAAAAGAAAGAAACAGTTGTGGGCCTACCACAGCTCTCTCCCTCCTCCCTCTCGTCGAATCAAATAAACAACTTTATTGTTTTGAATTATTATTATTTATTTATTTAGAATGATTTTGGCATTTGATAATATATTTATATATAGATACCAACACAAATATATGTCTGCCGTGCAAATCTCACGGTCTGGAGTTTCGGGCCGAGGGGATATGCGTTAACACGGGATTTCCTGCTTTTGGGTGCGGTGCGGTTGTGCGCGGGCGTGCCAGCACGGTTCACCGTGCGTTGATGTTTCGATGAGTGTTGGATGGATGAATGGTGCGCCTGTTTGATCTGTCTTCCTAGTCAAACGATTGTAGCCGAGAGAGGAACTGGTCTCGGCTGTTAGGTTCACGGCCT
>NW_018921457.1:399538-456276 GCF_002207925.1 Prunus avium
CTCGATCGTGGGTTCTGAACCTCTGGCCGTGGAGACGCATTTATTGCCTGGATAGCTGGTGAACCAACATCTCAAGCTGTCAGAATCCTTGTGAGAATGTCCACGTCTAATCACTATGATCTTCATCACCAAATCTTGACTTCAGTCACTTCCCACCTTTCCTCATGCATTAAATGCTACTTTGTGGCCAATGAGTTCGCTGCATTAAACATGCACTACTTCATTAAATGAAGCCTGGGACCCTGTTGTCACGTGATGATTTGCCTTTAATGCATTGGCCGCAATTTTGTTCGGCCTCGGCCTCGGCCTACGTTTGAGGCCGAGATGATCATGTCTTAGCATTTCTTCTTTTATTCTTTAAGGAAGGCGAAATGCCCTGGCGAAACGCTGCGTTTCAGCCTCTGCGAACAAGTACCAGGGCCGAGAGAAAGGGCTCCTTTGGCCAGCTCATGGCCGTGATTTATCAGGCACAAACAATATAAAAATGATCATAGATGATCTGATTAACTTTTATTGACGATCTGCTAAAAAAACCACTATTATTTTCGATAACGAAAAAAATGAGTGTTTCATTTGTGTTGTGTATATATAAAAGATGAATTAATATATAAAATAAACATGACATGCATTGGGTACAAATATGTTGTATTATATTAAATTAATTGATTAAACTTGATTCAATAAAGTGCGGAAGGCCACCAATTATAATATCAGATTTTCCCATTCAACCGTCTTATTCTTGCTAACAAACAACGGCTCTAAGTAGCAACCAAGCCAAGGACATTACTATGACACATGATTCTTCATTAATTTGTCTATCACCAAGAGCATAGATGGATGATGTTTTGCACAATTATGTTATAAACTTATAATTATACATTTGTATTAAAGTTAGATTCAATAAAGTGGCCACAATATCCAAGCCCAATTACACATTACAATACATATGGAAAGTGCAGGATATCCTCCCTGCGAACATACGCATAAGTCGATTATCTAATTCATCCATAAGAGTATAAACCTGATCTTCTTAAATAATTTCATTATACTTATTCATATATGACTCACACTTCATCAAATTAGGACGATGAAAGTCAATATCTCTCTCTTAATCTCATTCTCACTTCCATTCTCCTTTCTTTTCATATGTATTCTAGCACAAAAATCGAAAGAATAAAAACTAAAAACTAAAATTTAAATCATTATCAAACCGGATCTAAGATAATGCTAATTAGTTGTTAATAGATACCAACGAGAATGCGTACGGTATGATGGGACAGGTGATTGATTGGTAAGGCAAAGATAATCTTCAATGAATACATACAAAGTCGAAATTATGTTGCGTATGTTAAAATCCTTAAAATAAAACCTATGACAACATCTTTCAATTATGTGAATAGGAAGAGAAGAGAAGTGTGGGAAAGTCAAGGAAGCGTCCCATTAGCTAAGTATTATTACTTATATTGCGAAGAGGGAAAGTCAAACGATAGTGAGTAGTGACAACATCTTTCCTTACTTAGCTAATGAGCTCGCTATCTATTCAATTGTGTCTCTATCCTATCCTATCTATGCCGTCCACTTAGTAGTAATTGAATAGTATTATTACGTATATTGCTCCCATTAGCTACGAGGGAAAGTCAAGGATAGCGGGCTCATTAATATATGGACAATGCTCGGCTCTTGATACATCAGGACATTCGACGTGGTCTCTTTATAAAATTATTTAATGAAATAGAAACCACAAAAACAAAAAGAAAAAAAGAAAAAAAAAATCACAACTTGGTTTAGACATGATTGAGAGCCAAGTACAGGAAAAAAGGATGACTAAGACATGATTGAGGGCCGAAAACAGATACCAACCAGAATGCATGGTGATTGATAAGATAAGGCAAACATTATTTTTCTAGTTATCAAACCGCCATTGTTGTCTTCACCAATTTGCACATATGTGGCCCTGCGTGTCCTCCATCTAACCATATGCAATCTCTACTACTTGTGTTGTCATCGTCTTGTTTAGAAGATTTGGTCCCTTATTACTATTTTCCTGTACTTGGCTCTCAATCATGTCTAAACAAGTTGGCATATGCCAGAATTAAATATTTGCCTACTACAATTGACCAATCAAACCGTATGCCTTAGCTTTTCCAGTAGGTAGTGTTTCATTTTATGAACAAGTTGGCCCCTTATTACTATAATAAATCAAGTGATGCTCTATGATGTTTTGATAATAAATAAATAAATAGATTAAAACAGAAGGTCTGTTTTTCTGTTTTTTATTTGCACATTCACACTATTTAGGGTTAGCAATTTGTATAG
Source organism: Prunus avium (assembly GCF_002207925.1). Next base: position 401,855 of record NW_018921457.1, read on the forward strand.
TTCGCAACGCAACCGTTTTACTTGGACATGTGTTTTACTTTTATATTATAACAAAGGTACAAAGCTATTATAACCAAGCTATTCTAACAAGTTTATTTGGCTTTTGTACTTACAGAAGCTAAGGGCTCGTTTAGTACACAGGACTGTCTTGGCATGGACTATGCTTAGGGACTGGCTTGGCTTGGCTTGGCTTGGTCTAAGTTGGATAACACTTATCCTGCATTTGGTGTATGCTTGGACTAGGACTAGATTTTTTTTTTTTTTTTCAAAACTATCTATATATATGTATATATGTATAAATACATGTATTATGTATGTGTACATATGTATTTTATAATATATGTGACATGTATGTGTATATACATGTATATATGTATATTATAAATAATATAAACATATGTGTATATATATATATATATATATATATATATATATATATATATATATATATATATATATATATATATATATATATATATATATATATATATATATATATATATATATATATATATATATATATATATATATATATATATATATATATATATATATATATATATATATATATATATATATATATATATATATATATATATATATATATATATATATATATATATATATATATATATATATATATATATATATATATATATATATATATATATATATATATATATATATATATATATATATATATATATATATATATATATATATATATATATATATATATATATATATATATATATATATATATATATATATATATATATATATATATATATATATATATATATATATATATATATATATATATATATATATATATATATATATATATATATATATATATATATATATATATATATATATATATATAATGTGTAAGTACGTTTAATAATAATAATATATGTTATTAATTTTACAATATAATATATGCATTTTATACATTTGTGAGAATTGGGACTAGCTAATCCTCCCCTTCCACATGGGATTAGTAGTCCCCTCCTAAGGAGGTGTTTTTGGTGGGCCCGGTATTAGCAATCCCATCTAGGACTAGGATTAGATAAAACAAACATGGTACTAAATTTAGTCCAAGCCAGTCCAAGCCAATCCTGTGTACCAAACGAGCCCTAAAAGTACAAAAGGGCATATTGGAATTGGTCATCAGTCAGGGCCGGCCCTGACTTTTGGGTGGCCTAGGCTAGAAATGAAAATTAGGCCTATTTCTCTTTCATCATCCTGAATATAATAAATTGATATGAAAAAAGAATTATGCAATTAAATGCAATTTGGATAAATAAACACGATTCCAGTATTGGCCATATAATCGCTGCTCCAATCTGAAAATAAAAAAGAATGAGGATACAAATAATTTGCATTCTTTCATATTTCCTCACTAAATAATCTATTAACAAGAATTTTTGGTTAAATAAAAGAGTTTCTAGTCCCTAGGCTTTCTTTCATTGATTGCTATTTTTAACAATTAAATACTTTTTGGCAATTAAATACTTGAATACATACAATTAATGTACATATATTACATAATTTTCATTTGGACTCTTAAGAAACGCTTGTAATCAGATTTGGAGCCTCCAAATGCCAAACTATTGAAATGATTCTCCTCTAAAATCATATTCTTCAACTTGGTCCATATTTTGCCCACCCTCAGGGCGGCACTGTCATCAGTCTGAAGAGTCAGAGTCCCCTGCTTCAGGAATTGGTGACTTGGGCTCATCGATACCAACGACTCCACAGTACCGGGCCTTCTTGGCGGCCTTCCTGCCTTTTTCCGGTATTGGAAGCAGCTCCTCCGGCGGCGGGAACTGAAGATCATCGAAGCTCATTGGAGCCTCGAGGAGACCTTTCTTTACGAGCGTCTCCTGAATTTTGGCTCCCAGGGTGAGACTATTCCAGATCCGAATCGAATCCAGGTTTTCGATTTCGGCTTCACTTATGCTGCTCAGAATCTTCTTGTACTCCACCACCTCCTCATCACTCCAGCCCAGGCAACACACCACGTGATCAGTGAACCGGGAGATGTTCTGGCTCTTGATTTCTCCGACGAAATCCGTCGTCGGCGCCGTCTCATTCGGCGGCGATACGTTGAGATCCGGGATGTAATTGGATCCTCTGTTTGGTGCGGGATCCACGTAATTCTGGCCACCGTCGTCGGCAGCGTGCCTGTTTCTGATGAAACAGAACTGGTGGTGGCTACTGCTACTGTTTAGGGCCAAATTCAATCGGAATTGGATGACTGCAGCGGCTGCGTCTTCTGGAGTGGGCCCAGTCAGAAGAGGGATGCGAGTGACGAAGACCTTTTCTGGGCACAAACTAGTACTCCCGGTGACGTCGACAGCTGCCGAGTAGAGTCTGGGTGGCCTGAAACCGCCATTTGGTGCTCGATTGAATGGGTGGTCGGGGAGCAGCACACGGACTTCTTCTAGGTGGAAGTAGACTAAATTGACACGAGAGTTGGGGCTCATTTTGAAGGGTTTTTTCAGAAAATACGCCATACCGATGGTGAAGTGTATTTTTTGAGGGCTGGGAGAGGAGGTATTTTTTATAGGCAACTGGTGGTGGGTTGTGTTGCTTAGCTTCTAAGCCTCCTCCATGGGTAGATGGATTTTGATGGGTTTTTTCAGAAAATACGCCATACCCGCCGTATCTAGTAGATCTGTGAGTTTGCAGAGAGAGAGAATTGAAAGTGAAGAGTAAAGGTTAAGATGGTGAAGTGGGTATTTTGAGGGCTGGGAGAGGAGCTTGGAGAGAGAGCGAGGGGCTCTTTATTTTTATAGGCCACAGGTTTGGCTCCATAGCTTAGGTACGGCTCCAAACCAAGCCTCCTTCAGACCAGAAAAAAAAAAAAAAACGAAGCCTCCTCCATGACCATGCCTAGCTGGGCTCAGCTCAGGGAGTAGAAGAAAAATGAAGATATTATTATTTACCTCATAATCCAGGCACGGCGCCAAAAGTTTGTGTTCCTTGCTCCACTCTCACAGAAACTTCCGTGTCTCATTTTTCATTTCACACTGCCTTCGGACCACATGTAGAAGTTCCATTGATTGATCACTGTTTGACTGCATGATTAAATCAACATCCCATCTCCAATCTCTGCCATCCACGTGGCACAGGCCTTCGATTTCTTTTTGTTTGTTTTTTTGTTTTTGTGTATTTAATTAATATTCTATTCTAAAGGGGCTTCTTTTGGAAATATCAAATAAAAAACATCAAATTTGAATTTGACGGCTATGTGGTAATTTAACATTATTGACAACTTCTTATTCCACCCTAATTGTTAAATAAAATTATAAATTTTTTAAAGAATAAATGAAAAACAAAGAAAATATGGTAAGAGAAAAGCATATGGAAGCTTGAAAATGTCACTTTTGATACACAGAATTTGACGGCTACTCTCTTGTACAGTTGTAGCATTGCATTTTTGACTTTGTTTACTCAACTACTTTCAAGTCATTAATCTATTTATCCTATTTTTCTGACTTCCATGTTTCCAGAGACACATCATCACGTTTTTTATATTATTCCTCAGTTACGTAATGGGATGAGCTAAATAGATTAAAACATGGAAGGCTGGAGAAATTAGATAATTAGGGTAAAATAATATTCTTTTTAATTGGCCAATGTTTACAGAGTAGTGATTAAGGAGAAGGTCGCTTTTAATTCAGATGTGCTTCTCTTAAACGTTGAATATAATTCATCCGCTGCTTTAATTGAACAAATAACAAACGAGGTTGGGATGGGAGACTCCTTCCAGGGACAAAGGGCTTTAAGCTTACCTCTCCCAAACTCACATTTTTCAGTCAATCTTATATAATTAGGTTGTTGTGATGTGACAAAAGAAGATTCATGGAAAAATTAGTCATTTATACATTGCAAAGACAAACTTTGGTCACTGACTATGTCGAATTCTTGGCCTTCCCGTTGCTTCCATGACTTACATCGATGCACCAACTGGGCTGACTGAGTATGCCTAATTCTTTGGAACCTCTCAGCCCCTACATGTTTTCATCGGGAATCCATGGATAATTTCTTCAAACTCAAGTAAGAAGAGTCCATTGTTAAAGGCAAGGCTGGCCTAAGATTTTCGGAGCATGGGACAAAGACAAAAGTATATATATATATATATATATATATATATGTGCATCCTCACAATCTAACCTCGCAATTATACAGCTGTTTATGTTCCTAAATTTATGTTTGCGAGTTATTGACTCCATGACCAATATTCAAGCCACATACGCAATTTCAACTTTTCCATGGTATCTTCAATCTCACCCAAGGGTAGGGTTTCATTTTATGAAGCTTCAGCTGATTATTACTATTGCTTTAAAAGAAAAAAAGTGATGCTCTTCTATTTTCTATTTTGTGGTTGATCTCTCTATATATATATAGAGTAACCTTATATGGTTACTATGCTGTTATATTTGTATTGTTTTTTTGTGGACATTTGTATTTGTCCTTGTGACTGATGGTCTTTGTGCTTAATTTATAATTATCTCACGCATGAGGAATTAATTAATTTTTGGCAGTATAATAATATTCATGTTCAACGACATTTTAATTAACTTTCAAACAAAGATATGACATACAAAATCTATTAGCTATAAATTCTAAATTGATTTGGGATTTACCTAGTCATGAGAGAGAGAGAGAGAGATCATCACGTTGGGTCTTGGAATGTAGTGTTCGGTAGCCCCAACTCTAAATCATATATTGAAAAAACATAAAATATTGGATTATAAATACTTAATCTCATTTTTAAAACTGGGTCAGAAATAATTTGACAGAAGATTATGAAAAAAAAAGTAAATACAGCTAGCTGCGAAGAAAATTTGCAAAGACCCGATTGGGACCACCACCACCACAAGGACACATCATCTTTCTATCCGCTTTATCCACCAAACCTTACACAACTAGCTGCGAAGGGTCAAACAACCAAATGAATAAAAAGAGGGAAGCTAATTATAGTTAATTAAGGTAAAATAATATGCTTGTGGCATGGAGGGTGGTGGTAGACCCAGCTGAGCCGACTTAGCTTCGAGTGAGACAGTGACTTAGGGCCAGTTTGGCATTGCTGTGCTGTGAAAATAATCGCTGTCAGATTTGTTGTGAGAGAAATCAGCTGTGAGAGAACACAGTTTGGCGTTTGGTAAACTTTTTGTTAGAAGTGTTGTTGGTATGAATTCTCATATAATCAAAAAATAATTGCTGCATAATCATTAAATCCAGCGCCTCTTTGAAACTGATTCATGTATAATCAGAAAATGAAAGCACCTTATTAGCTGCTTTCCCAAATAGCTTTCTCTCACAGCAATTTTTAACAATAAGTGATTTTCTAATAGTTTACCAAACGGGTTGTGCTTCCCAAAATTTTTAAAAAATCACTTATTATCCCAAATAAGCAATACCAAACGGGCACTTAATATTAGCATTATATTAATTGTCCTTTTGATAATCAATTTTTTTTTTTAGTGTTAGAGTATAGAGGAAAATGAGAATGAATGGAAGTGGGAATGAGATTGAGATAGAGGATGAGAGGGGAGGGTGGGAGGGAGGAGTAATAAAAGTGAAAACAAAAACTTGAAAGTGAATTTAATTTCAAATATATTTCAGTTTTTAGTTTTTATTTTCACTTTTATTACTCATTCCTCTCATCATCCTCTTTCACTTTTATTTTCACTTTTATTTTCAGTTTTCAGTTTTAAAATAAAGTGTTGGTCATGTGATATACTGATTTAGTCTAACTTAGCCGTCATATGATACTTAGTTATGAGATTTTAATTTCAAAGTATGTATTATAACTTAAATTAAAAGAATAAATATCTCACTTAATTCCAAACATATTTGCTAGAATATAGAAGTTTTATTAAAGTGGAATAAAGAGGTTTACATTTTTTGAGCTAGAGTGTTGAACCAAGTTGGTCCAACTTTGAGCTATCATTGTGCATCCGTGGGAGTGACGGCAGCAATGGGTCCCACTTGTTGATCAGGCAGCGTCAGCGGCAAAAGTGGACGTGGCTTCTGAGAGAAAAACGATTGATTTCCATGGTTTGTTGTTTTTGTTGTTCTAGTTTGAGAAATGAGACAGCTATTTATAGAGTGAGTTGAATTGTCGAGCCGGAACAATCATCTAGAACAATTGGTAGCCCAAGCAACATAAATAAATATCCGTACAAGCTTGTATTAAAATATTGCGCAGACATATATAGAGAGAGTAAAGAGGTCGGTCGGTGCTTGAGTTGAGTTGTGTGAGTAGTAGCCACATATATTATGTGTTGGAATGGGCAGATCAAGACCGTCAGACAGTGATTTAGCGCTGCAAGGAACGATTGAGATCTTAATGCATATTGGGACTCATTAATTATATGGTATCCTCAATACATTATAATCTTAATGCATGCTTCCCTCAAAGATCATCTCTCCAAAAAATAACTTGAATTTGAAATCATTTGACTGCTCAATTAGATTTTTGTTATTATAGTCTTTTCTTAAAGCACTACGTTTGTATATTTTGTCGATCCCAATTAGATGCCTTAATGAATTTCAATTTGCATGATTTTTTATAAGGATAATCTATTAATGTAAATTTGAAAAATAGACAGTTTGAATATTTAAAACAAAATTTATAGGGAATCCTAAAAGGTGTCCCTCAATGGATGGCAAAACTTAATTTGATTATACCTTGGTGAGCATTATTACCACTGTAATTGTCGTTGAATGAGTGTAATTCAATTTACTTGCTACACAAATCTAGAAAATTCCACTCATCTAACGGCCTAAAACCTTAGTATTCACCGTAAAATAGAATTATGTTTAAGCAAGACAAATCAAAGAAATTTGACATGTATGGTGTTAGATTTTCCATCAATACAAATTCAAGCAAGACGAATCAAAGAAATTTGACACAAACCGACGAGAAAGGATCGTTTTCATATATGAGGACAAGCTGATTGCAAATGTGTGTCTATTACGCGTTCAACGCCATTTCAGTATATGTATAAAGAATGATTATGCATAAAGAGAAGCATGGTATTTAATTAAAGCTTCATTTCATTTATTTATTTATTTATAATAAGTAAGATAATGCTAATTAGTTATCAACAGATACCAACCAGAATGCATGGTGATTGATTAAAACAGAAGCTCCAAATGTCCAAGTTGGCCCCTTATTACTATAATAAATCAAGTGATGCTCTTATATTTTCTATTTAATCGTATATTTTTAGCTGCTCTTATGATGTTTTGATAATAAATAAATAAATAGATTAAAACAGAAGGTATTATCTTTGTGTTTTTTATTTGCACATTCACACTATTTAGGGTTAGCAATTTGTATGGTTCGCAACGCAACCGTTTTACTTGGACATGTGTTTTACTTTTATATTATAACAAGGTAATTTGCATAAATAATAATATATGAAAATTTTCCATTCATAGTGGACGCAACGCAACCGTTTCTCACTCTTTGTAGTTTTTACTACCAACAAAACAGAACCAAGGATTTGGTTCAACTTTATCCCAACCAAACAGAAGCAACTCTAATAATAACAACACAACCAAACAAAGCTGTACGCAAAAACTTATGGCCTGGACGTTTGTCAGGAGAAAAACTTCCCTATCTCCGGTTGTATACGTAATCAATACATCTCATCTAAGCTTTTCTCCGGCATTGACCTAGGCCAGCAGCAAATTTGTGAAATTCCTAAGATAGTAAATACACAAATTCCACCGGAAATTTCCAAACTTGCACAAAACAGAGCAAGTTATTCACACATAAAAATTAAAAAGCTATTTGACCCAAAAAAAAAACTTAAAAAGCTAAAAGTACAAAAGGGCGTATTGGAATTGGTCATCAGTCTGAAGAGTCAGAGTCCCCTGCTTCAAGCACACCACCGTACAAAAATTACTCAACTGAGCAAGTGCAAAATTAAACCATCATACTCAGTCAGCTGTTTTGGGCACCTCAGCCTGTGCTTCTTCTCCAGCAGCCTCCTCCACCTTCCTTTTCTTGGCATTGCTTCCCTCCACCTCACCAACAACACTACTTCTATCAGTCTCCTCCTCCTCCTCCTCCTCCTCCTGCTGAAATTATCATGTCATAAGGATTCATATGCAAAAATGTATATATGTTTACACAAAAAAAACAGAGAATATATATATACCAGTAGGTCCACTGCAACTTGGTTGAGGTCTGGAATGCAAGGCCTGTGCTTCAACCCTTTAGCTGAAGAGCAACCCACCTTCCACCCCAATGCCAGGGGAGTTGGGTGGGTCATGGAGGCGGTGGATGGCATTGGCATGTCAATGGTTATGGGCATTTTCATAAACAGCCCCACTCGGACGCTTTCCATCACTGCCTCCATAACTCGGTCTTGCAGAGTCAACATGTGCCATATCTCCACCGAGTCCAAACTTCCGAGTCCACTAGAAGTCAACATCTTCAGGTACTCGGTTTTCTTCTCCTCGCCGAATTTGGTGGCGACGTAGTCACCCACACGACCCACAAATTCAGCGAGGTTGATCTTCTTCGCGGACGACACCAGTGCCTTCATCGCCGCCGAACTCGCCAGGCTGTGTATGATGTTCGGGTCGGGTATTTCGGAGTTACTGACCCGATCCAGATCAATCATCGTGCGGTCTCCATCATCACTCGATATCACGCAAAGCTTCATGAAGTCGAACTTGTCCGCCGCCGAGAAATTGAAGTTGAAGGCAACACCGGAGCAAAAGGCGCGAGCTTTGACCATACAGCCCTTCGGAATCGGGTCGGTGACGTCCATCACTCGGATGCTTTCTGGGCTAAGAGCCTTGTCTCCGGCGGTCTGGAGGACCATGTAGTATCGGGTTGTTTTGGCACTACGGTCAACCGGGTCACCGGTTTTTGACTTGGGTCCGAAGGCTGCGGCCAAAGGTTCGGGTGCACGGGCAACCGGGTTACCCGCTACGAGGTCATGGTTCATTTTGGGGTAGAGGGCAAGCGGATGAGATCGGAGTTGTTTGAGTAGCATTTCGGCCAAGTTGTGGCAAATCAAGGGAGCAATTGGAGAAGACGACGCCATACCCGCCGTATCTAGTAGATCTGTGAGTTTGCAGAGAGGGAGAGAGAGAGAGTTGAAAGTGAAGAGTAAAGGTTAAGATGGTGAAGTGTGTTTGTTGAGGGCTGGGAGAGGAGGTCTTTTTTATAGGCAACTGGTGGTGGGTTGTGTTGCTTAGCTTCTAAGCCTCCTCTATGGGTAGATGGATTTTGATGGGTTTTTTCAGAAAATACGCCATACCCGCCGTATCTAGTAGATCTGTGAGTTTGCAGAGAGAGACAGTTGAAAGTGAAGAGCAAAGGTTAAGATGGTGAAGTGGGTGTTTTGAGGGCTGGGAGAGGAGCTTGGAGAGAGAGCAAGGGGCTTCTCATTTTTATAGGCCACAGGTGTGGCTCCATAGCTTAGGTACGGCTCCAAACCAAGCCTCCTCCATGACCATGCCTAGTTGGGCTCAGCCCAGGGAATAAAAGAAAAGGGGTGGTGCTAGAGGCACCAACTCTCTAATATAGGTGGAGCCTTTCGATACAACGGGTCCCATGCTCTATTAGAGAGTTGGTGCTCAAAGTAATGCCCAAAATTGATGCCTTTAGCATTTTCCCAAAAAAAAAAGAAGATATTTACCTCATAATCCAGGCACGGCGCCAAAAGTTTGTGTTCCTTCCTCATAATAAAATATCGATTGCACAGAAACTTACGGGTCTTATTTCATTTCACACTGTCTTCGTACATCTAGAAGTTCCATTCATTGATCATTGTTTGTTTGTTTTTTTTTTTGGGAAACGAAACGATATTTGATTGATCATTGTTTGACTGCATGATTAAATCATCATCCCATCTCCAATCTCTGCCATCCACGTGGCACAGGCCTTCGACTTCTTTTTGTTTGTTTGTTTGTTTGTTTTTTGTGTTGTGTAATTGATTGATATTCTATTTCAAAAGTATGTGCAATAATAAAATCCACTTTAAATAGTATGTGCATTAATGACATTTAAATTCTGATCTTACTCATTTTAAACAATAGATAGGAACAAAAAATTTAAATACAAAAAAGTTAAATATAAAAGCTTGAATCAACATATAAAAAATAGAACGTAATCTACATGGCAAACTAGTCAAATGACTTATCAACAAACAATAATTCGAGGATTAGACCCAACTATTGGTTGGATTTTTGAACATCTATCAACTTTCCTTAAAAATAAATAAATAAATAAATAAAACTGCCGACCAAATAAAAACAATAGCTGATATGTTATCAAAACGAAGGTGGCATCTGATAAGCTATCATTGTGCATGGAGTGACGGCAGCAATGGGTCCCACTTGTTGATCAGGCAGCGTCAGCGGCAAAAGTGGACGTGGCCTCCTCACACGACGTCGTATTGCACGTATGGGGCGAGGGAATATTCTATGTTCAATTTGGGCTTGGATCTGTCTCCACAGCCTGCGAGCCAAGCCCAGCAGCAGCCAACCAAATAACAGCAAGATGCTCAAAACCCACAGCATAAAGGGCCAGCTAGAATAGTAGTTTGGAAACACAAGTGAGAGGATTGAGGCGAGCGAGGCGAAGCCAAACAGGAGCATGGCCATGTGAAACCAGGGATAAGGACTATCCGGGTTAAGAAATCGGTGCCTAACCCCAAAGGCCAAGCTATAAGCAAGCAAGGTGTAGAGGACGATGTTCATGGCCACAGGGCGAGTCTTAAAAAGATTTTCATTAGGGTATTTCATCTGAACGAAGGTTAAGAGAGTAGGGATGACAAAGGCCAGTATGTCGTGGATAGATATCGAAACCGTCAACGTTAATATTTGCGTAAAGTTGAAGAGCTGCAGATTGTTCGAAGGGTTTCTGAGAGAAAAACGATTGATTTCCATGGTTTGTTGTTTTTGTTGTTTTTGTTGTTCTAGTTTGAGAAATGAGACAGCTATTTATAGAGTGAGTTGAATTGTCGTGCAGGAACAATCATCTAGAACAATTGGTCGCCCAAGCAATATAAATAAATATCCGTACAAGCTTGTATATTAAAATACCGCGCAGACATATATAGAGAGAGCAAACAGGTCGGTCGGTGCTTGAGTTGAGTGTGTGAGTAGCCACATATATTATGTGTTGGAATGGGCAGATCAAGACCGTCAGACAGTGATTAGCGCTGCAAGGAACGGTTGAGATCTTCCGTGACACCTTTCATCATGGTTTTGAATAAAAAAAGAAAGGTCGAAAATGATGTATGCAAGCTCATGTCATGCTGCAGAATGCAGATTGCGGCGCAACTGAATTGATAGAAGATTATTGACGAAGTCATTTTTGTAAAAGGAATTTTTGGTTTCTGTCCAATGTGGATGCTTACGTGTTTGGGTTTCCACTTGTGCCGCCATATAGGGCAACAACCACTTAGATTGAACCAGTTTTCTTTAACTTTGAGTCTTTGACCTCTATCCATGCACCTAATAGTCAAGGCCCAATACTTTTTATTACTTTCTCAAGTTCCCTAATGCCTTTTTGCTTCTCTCTCTTTCTATAAAAGAAAAATATACAAGTGAGTGATGGTCTAAATTATGAGAGAGAGAGGATTTCTCACACACACTAATAGGATGTTATGAGAATTTAAACTTGTAACTATTAATCAGCAAATTAATGTCATTTTTCACTGGAGTAGACCCTGTTGGTGCATGTGTAAGGGTTTAAGAAGGCTTTTAGGTCTAGGATGAGGCAAAGGAAAAAAGAAAAAGAAATATCAGGTAACCATATTATTATCATTTGAAACACAACACTTTGTCATAGGTTGGAGAAAATACGAGTGCTATCGTAAGGCATACAAGTAAAAATAGTCAAGCTACTACCATGTCTTCTACTGAGATAGTAATAGGTTCACAATGCACTTTGAATTTTAGGATATTTTCGTTTAAATATTTAATTTCAAATAAATTGCGTGTGATTGGCGCAGGAGGGCGTCGTTTCGTTTGCATCCATTCCGAACTCACACACGTATCCTCCTCCTTTGCGTGTGATGTGATTGTGAGCTGGATTTTGTCACTCGGATATGACTCGAGCAACCCAGGATTTGGGCTTTATCTTGCCTCCAATGGGCTTTTGTTGGGACTATGACTGCTGAATTTAAGCCCTCTATTCTCTCTTCTACCTAAAAAATGGTCTTATATATATAGGGCAGTCAAATATAGGGAATCTTGCAAGTTGTTCTAAGAGGATGAATCTGGTTGCTACCTTTCTAACCAAGGAAATATGCTTGGTGTTGTAAGAAATTCCATCAGGGAAGGAAATTGTTACCTTGTAGCTTAATCTGTTTTCACAAATGGATACACATTAGTGATTTGCATGTATATCATGCCATACAGACAAGCAACTATAGCATGGAAAGATTATCAGCACTAGATTCCTAAAGAATTGGATGTAATGTCATAGTAACACGTGATGGTAACATTTGTGCTTAGAACCAGTTTGTAAGGACAATTTCAATTTAGGAGATAATGGAAACAATCTTACAGGGCAATATATATAGAGGATTGATTATCATGCTGAGAAAACAGAACTAAACATGTATCATGTTATCATTGTAATACAGGTGTGCGAATTATGCATTCATGTTCAAATGCAGGATCCAATAACACCCAAGGACTTCATGCGTCAACAGAAAACAGCCGATGACTAGATATAAGGTGCATGCTGTAGTTTGGACTTATCATGCTTCCTAGAATTTATAGTGAATCTTGGTTTTCTGAAATTTATAATACATTCTCAGGTACCAAACAGAGTGCAATTGTGCAAGTGGCAGGTCGTCAGTTTATATCAAAGCACCATTCATAAGAGGATCATCAACCAATGTGAAAAAGATGTCCAAACATAAACAAGGATGCATATCCCGTGCAGCAAGTACCTAAGCAAAAGGATTGCATGAAGTCATGGCTCATAACCAAGCTCCTAATACATACTCCAAGTATATATCGAATCATTCTAAGGCCGCAAGGACGATTGTACTCTTCAAAGTAAAAAGAAAGAAAAAAATATAACTGGGTGATGCTTAGTCTGTGTCAGAGACCTCCACTTCCATCACCCCCTTCTTCTGCTTGTGTTCAGCTGCAGCATCCATCATAGACCGGTCTGTAACCTCACCAACGTGAAGAACTAACTCGGTCTCAGGCACAACGCCAGCCTCATCCTGAAACAAGATTGAAACATAGGTATTCATCTTTCAACAATAAAATAGATCAGATCACAACATAAGAATTTCATACAATTAATCTTAACTACGTTTAGTCTCTTTACTATACATAGAGAATTACAAAGACCGGGTACTGGACACCAACTAGTACTCCAAAGATAGAAATCATGCTTTTGGCCACGGTTTACTTGATGCTAAACCATATGCATAAACGTAATTATATGTACGCATACAACATTCTTATCATTACCCAAGTAAACCCAAATCAACAAATTTCTTACAGAAAAAATATTTACAAAAAACAAAACAGAAAAAGGCTTGCTGTAAAAGTAAAACTCCAAATGTATTTACCCCAAGTTGTCAATTAAGCCTCTAAAGCAAGGTCACGGAACGTTACCGTCGGCCATAGCCTGGCTGGGCCTCCAACCCGGTGCCGGAGTGGGAAAAACCTCATGTGGTGCTGGAGGCATGAAGAAACTGGCAGGATTTGTGCCTAATCCCATATCCTCCATTACCTTGAGCACCTGGAATGGCAGAGTAAGGTAATTCCACATCTTGATGCTTGACCCGGGATGCAGGGCTCACCTTTTCGAGGTACTCTTGAGCTTCTTTCTCCTTGCCAGCTTGGACAAGGGAGCAATGCATAATTTTGATGAAGCGTTTGTTGCTGGCCACCAGAACCGGCGCCACGCAGTCCTTGATGAAAGCAGAGTCGACCGGACCGGGTTTAATCCGATGGGCTGAATTGCTTTTATCCACAGCAATTTGTTCTGGAAGACCCTCTTCAAGGCAAGAGTGTGACAAGCAGTTTTCCAGTATGGGAACCATTTCTTCTTTCTTCTGGAGAAACTGTTCTGGGATCAGATCGAGTTCCTTGAAGTGAGATTCCATTAGGCTTGCAAGAACAGAGGCGTCTGGATTGAGAGGGTTCGACATCACTGTTGAATTCTTGGGTTTAGGATTTTGGGTTTTTGGAGAAGAAAGGCTATGGTGGACGGTGGTGAACTTTGAAGGCACACGCTGAGGCTTTGTATTATAATTTTTTTTTTAAAAACACACAACTGTTTCACTAGCCAGGAATGGTTCAATCAAATTGTTATTTGTAGTTTTGTCGGAGAAAATAGAAAATTCAATTAATAATTAATAATACAGATGGTCATCTTCTTCCCTTTCAAATGCAACGCAAGTTTAGATTTTCATTTCCATGTGTTTTAGTTATTTGAGAAAATTAAAGACATGAGAATTATTGGGTGTGGCTTAGAAGTAACTAACCACGGTCATCGCTTATTGCCCTTTCTCAACCAAAAAAAGAAGTAGATGGATATTAATAAATAAAAAAATTGTAATTCCATTGAAAAAACAATGGAGCTTAAACAAATGCATGCAAGAGTGTATTTTGTGCTATAACTTGCAACTGTTGAGGATAAAAAATCATACGTTGATGATTTCAAGATTGTGCAGAAATATGACATCCGATTCTCTAGGATGGTTCATGGTTTTGAGGAGACTTTTATTCAAGGGAGAAAATGAAAATGACATATTTTATGCTCACCACTTTAACTTAAGATGTATTCTCATCATTCTTCTTAATATTTGACATGTGTTCATACGCATAATTATGATTAATTTTTTCCTTTGTATTTATGAAACCGTAGTTTTGCATATGAACATGTATCAAGTGTTGAGAAGGATGTTGATACAGCTTAAGTTAAAGTGGTGGGCAAAAATACTTTCGAACCTTTATGAAATTCCAAGTCAGGATTTTAGTTAGTTGAAATATAACTTTTAGAAAAACATGTCCCATCTGATACAACCAATACACAGAGATATTTGGCCATCTGATAAAAAAATTCTACAATTTGAATCTAGACAAATTATGAGTTGTTTATTTTAATACATGAACATTATAATTTTAAATGTCTTCGAATGAGACGTTTAAAATCAACATGCATGCTCAGTGGCGGACGCACAGAGGGACAAATGGGGTCAGGCGACCCCATGGAAGCTTGGAAACGCAGTGGAGAAGGACTGGTGCGACCCCATGGCTGGCTGGTGTGCGACCCCATGGCGCACACCAAGTGCTCGACGAAATACCTAGCAGAGGAAGAAGAAGAAGCTGGCGCAGGCAGCGCCTGCCTTGCGCGCGCGCGAGTTCTTTTTTTTTTAAACCGCCTGGCCAAAACGACGCCGTTTTGGTCCAGGCGTGTTAAATTTTTTTTTAAAAACCTGGCTCAAAACGACATCGTTTTGAAGCCAGGTTTAAAAAAAAAAAAACCCATCAGCAGCCCCTATCTACCCGATTCTAATTCCCAGCAGCAGCATTTCAATTCATCCCAAAACCTAATTTTTTTTTTTCAAAATTCCCTCTCCTCTAAAAACCTAACTAATCCCCCCAACCTCCACCACCAACCACTACAGGCCGCCGAAACTTAACACTATGACCCCATGGCGACGTAATCCTGCGTCCGCCACTGTGCATGCTCAAAGATGAAAACTTTGAACGCAAGGAAGAAGGAGTACTGGAATTGGGAAATGAGAAATTCCAACTGCCACGTGACCAGCGCATATGGTGTGTTGTAATAAGGCTCGTGCGCCTAAAGGACCAAGGTGAACGGTCCTTATACCGCCACGTCGCCAAGGTAGAGTGTGGGTGTGACGGATAAGGAAACGTGTTGAAGCCCCACCGGGAAAAAGAAAGGGAAAAGAACCCACCAATGACAAGCCAAAATTAAGCAATGAATTAGGAAAATATTAAACAGAAAATGTTGTCGATAAATTGTTATTTCTTGCTTCGCATCATTTTTAAACCCGATTTCTCATTGAAAAAATAATATAGATAAACAATTTAGAGATATGGGAGAAAATAATACACACATGCATAGGGTAGAAACCGTCTTATTCTTGCTAACAAACAACAGCGCTAGTAGCAACCAAGCCAAGGAAATGATACATAACGTATCTGAATCGGATAATAAAATATACCAGCAACCATTTGTCAAAGTCATCATGATAAGATATATACCCCAACTTTAGGATTCTCAAATTTGACATGTTTATTTCCCAGGTTTATTTGAAGTACATCATTCCGAGCCTTTTCAAGTCAATCATCTAATTCATTCAGAAAAGCTCCATCAAATTCGGACGATGAAAGTCTCCTGGAGGTCATTGTAGTACTTAGGATCGTTTTCACCACACCAAGACAAATTCATCGCATATATTATTATTATTATTATTTTAAGCAAAAAAAAAAAAGTGAACAAACAGTTGAAAATTTGATTCTCCTTCCTTCCTGTCTGTCAACGAAACAAACAGTGGGAAATCCTCAAGTATCAAGTGTTTTAGTTATTTGAGAAAATTAAAGACATGAGTATTATTGGGTGTGGCTTAGAAGTAACTAAGCATGGTCATTGCTTATTGCCTTTTCTCAACCAATAAAATAAAGTAGATGGATATTAATAAATAAATAAATGTAATTCCATTGAAAAAACAATGGAGCTTAAGCAAATGCATGTGCAAGAGTGTAAATAGAACAATTTTATTCTTTTATTCAAGTAATATTAGAATAGTGGTAAATGTTCTTATACACAAATTTGTCCAAAAAGAAAAAAGAAAAAAGATGGAGGCGGCTGAAGCGAGAGAAGAACGATAATATTGAGTGGAAGAGAGGTTATTATTCGGGCTGCGAAGTTGGGTTTAGGGATTTGAATATCAAATTAAAACATTGAATTTAAAATATAAAAAAGTAAACAAATTAATCTATCAATATATTTTATTATAAAAATTAAATAAATACTATATTATATCAAAACAGATCGGATATACCCACATTCATATACTATATTATGTTCCGCTAACAAATTCGGAACATAATCGGATTATTAGATAAAATTATGAAATCCATCTACTCCAAACCCCATTTATATTTCTCCTCAACCTTAAACCCCTCAATCTCCCCCCAAAACCCTTAACCCCCCATCTCCTCCATTGCGGTCACGACCAAAATCCTGCCAATTGGAGCCTCAACGAGGCCTTTCGCAACGAGCGCCTTCTGAATTTCGGTTCCCATGGTGAGAATATTCCAGACACGAATCGAATCAAGGTTTCTGATTTCGGATTCACTTTTGCTGCTCAGAATCTTCTTGTACTCTACCACCTTGTCATCACTCTCGTACTCGCCCAGGTACGACACCACGTAATCAATGAACTGAGAGATGTTCTGGCTCTTTATTTCTCCGACGAACTCCGTCGCCGGCTCCATCGCATCCGATGGCAAGACATTGAGATCCGGGATATAATTGGGTCCCCTGATTGGTGCGGGGTCCACAAAATTCTGGTCACCACCCTCAGCCGGCACCAGAAAATAGAAATCCACCACTTGCCGGCTGCTGCTGCTATGGCGTAAGGTCATGTTCAACTTGAACGCCCTGATTGCAGCTAGAGCATCTTGTCGGGTAGGTCCATTGACCGGGAGAACAGTCACAAGGACCTCATCCGGGCACAAACTAGTACCTCCGTTGCCGCTGTAGGCCGTCGCGTACACCGTTTGGCGCCAGGATAGCAGCTGAGGCTTGACTGTGTCCAGCCCCTCCAATGTTACTGCTTTCTTCAACCTCTGCAGGTCGGATCGTTGGCAGACGGACTTCTCTTAGGTGGTGGGGAATTAAATTGGAAGAAGGGCTGGAAGGAGAAGCCATGGCCATTGTTGCTATAGCTAGCTAGCTCTGAACCAGATGTTGAGAAAGAAAGAGAGTGAGAGGAGACAGATGTGTTTCAGGTGAAGAAGACGGAGATTGTTTGTTTGCTTTATATAGAGGGGTTTATTTTTGGTTGGTTTGCTTTGCAAAGTGGGTCCCACTGGGCTCGCCTGTCTCATTTTCATGAACAGTCAAGAAGTGGAGACCATTGGTAGTGGAAACATCTTTCACAATTCCTAGAAAGATAGTTCATTAATAGACCGATGGATGACTGCTGGAAATATGAGTCGAAGCAACAACAAAAATAATATTTCTTTCACAATCCCTGAAAAGATAGTCACTAAGGAATGGCTGCCTGAGAAGTAATCTGAGGATTGGAGAAATTGGTTTTGGAACCCTCTTACATATATTCATGCTTGCTTTCTCTACCATGTTCTGTATAATAAATTGTCGGTCTTCTTTCTTGTCAGGCACTCTTTTCGCCGGATGCTCAGACCGGCGTGCTCGGAGGAGTGTAGAAGCTGCTGGACCGACACCAATGCCCTGATTGGATCTTCTTGGCTCACACAGAGGTGCTCTCTCAATTTTCAACAAAATTGAAAGTTGAATCAGTTTGACATAATCAAGCTTAGCCCTGCAACGGGCTCAACTTCCAGATTCCTCATGATTCATGTGTATGCTTTGTAGGCGTGCCACTGTTGGATATGGGACCAGTGACCAGTCCAACAGACTTGGTATGAGCGAGTGTGATGGATGTTTTTGTGAGGTTTGCACCTTTCTTCTGAACCTCCGTTCAAGCCATTGTGCTCCAAGTGGGGTATTGGCATGGATTAGTTCTTTTCTGCGCCTTAGTTAAGAGGACTTCAACATTCTCTCTTTCGTGTATACGTCAATCCTGATTGGTGCGAGCGACACCTAATCAAGCAAGGAGGAAAGGACAGGGTTCTTGGTTAATAAACACCTCACATGGGTTTATAAACCTAAATATGAATTTAGATAAATCTCTTAATAAACTGACTACAAATTCAGGCCCAACAATATGATTCTCGGGCCCAATTGGTCTGTATCCCTTAAGCATGTGTGGCCTTATTCGGGCTAAGAACCTTTCATGACTTCATAATTTAAACAACAATGGAGGCGGGAAAACACTTAAATATCACATGCATGAAGAGAAATATACATATGAGCAGGATAAAATGGTTTAAAAATGAATTCCGTCATTCCTATTTGTCCAACTCTCAACTCAACAGCAGAGACAATGAAGATCCGTGTTTATTGATTCCAGACTATGAGATACATTATTATGATGATTTAAGGCTTTTCATACAATCAGCTAGATTATACAAATTCAAACTGAACATTTTCAGAAAATAGTCATACCATGAAGATGGCAGAGAGATAAAAAGATAGACACAGGAGTCGTCGTCTGGCTATCTGAGATCCGGGCGAGTTTGATTGAAAATATCTTGAGCGCTTTTGAATGTTTTGTGAGACGTTGCGTCTGATTCTTGGAGAGAGAGTCCCCTTCTTCTGTGCTGGAAGTTCTCTATTTATAGGCGTTGGGAAGACCTCAAGTGATGATGACTGAGCAAAGATATTTGGCTGTTGTCCAAAGTCAGTTTGCTGATTTGATGTTCTGGACTGGTCCATAGTGGGGGTGACCAAACGTTTTGACGAGAACCGCTGGCTTTTTGAGGAAGTCCCCTACTCTGAGGCGCTTGTACTAAAAAATCTAATAGGCATATTGGGTTTTTTCCGATTTGGTGGCTTCTTTAGACGGCTGGCTTCCTTGCTGGAAGAGGGAACAGTCAGATCGTCATTAAATGTTGATGGTCCTCCTCCAACTTCGCGTGGGTCTGTGGGAACGGTTATCGATCTCTTTCCTTTTTTTATTTTATCTTTTAGTGGTCCACTCACTCTGGGCCCTCTGTTCTTGGGCCTTGGTTTTGGTCCTGTCTTATGTTGGTGTCCATTTTAAACAAGAAGGGGTTTCTTGGAAAAGAAAGAAAAACATAGACAACCACTGGGCTTGGGCCTTGCCAAGTTGCCATATTCTTTTGAGGAGGGAACCATTTTTGGTTCATCAACCAAAATTGGGTACAAACATAAATAAATAGATTAAAACAAAACACTCAATATTCAGGAAAATAAATAAAATACAGGATTAGCTATTTTGTATGGCAATGGCAACCAAAAATGATGATCCATTTCATTTACATAAATAAGACATTTTGTTTGTTAAGATGACATAATGCTGATTGATTAGTTGTCAATAAAATATAGCAACCAAAAATGCATGCTGATGTGGTGTTTGATCAAGGCAAAGATTCTTCTTGTGGGCAAAGTTCGCACTGCCATTGTGAGTGTTGAAACTGTTGGCTTCTACCCATATTATTTGACTGAAACTGGATATAATTATCGATCTTCCACCACCTCTGTGGTGGGGACTCACTTGAAACTGGATCTTTGATATTAGCTTTTGTAATAGCTTCTTTCCTTCTTGCATGTAGTAGGTTGTTCACATATGGCCTTTAAATACGAGCTGTAACACTTTTATAGTTTATCATCTTTAAACATTCCTAATTAATGAGTATACTACCAGGCCACTCATATTGGACTGGCTGCTTATTTTTGGCTCAAAACCCCCTTCAAAAGAAAAGGAAGAAAAATCTACCTAAAAACTAATTGGGTCTAAAGTTTTCCAGTATGGCATGGGAACCATTTCTTCTTTCTTCTGGAGAAACTGTTCTGGGATCAGATCGAGTTCTTTGAAGTGAAGTCCCATGAGGCTTGCAAGAACAGAGGCCTCTGGGTCCGGACAGGTGGACATCACTGTTGAGTTTTAGTTGTGTTTTTGGAGAAGCAAGGCGTTGGTGGTGGTGGGATTGGAGGTCACACGCCAAGTCAGCTTTGTATTTGTACAAAGAGGTATTATTATAATTATTTCATGTAGCTTGTGCATGAAAATACACATGTGTCGCCATCTATTGATTTTTTCACCATTTAGCAAACGGCGTCAACAACTCACCGGATCGGCTCCCACGTAGAATGAAAGCAAACCTGTTCACACCAGCAAAAGCGACAGGAGAGACTGAGATGAGTATTACTATTAGGCATCCGAGGTCGGTGTCTAATCATTGGCGTGACGACAACCGGGGACCAGACCCCGCCAAAATTGGGCGTGACGCATACAATTTTTGTCCGGTTCGTGTGGCACAGTTTGTGGACCAAAACGCATCGCAGAGCAGAGGGAGGCCGTCTCTGCTCAGTACTTGAACTAAAATCCTAGTATTGTTTGTATTCAGTGATTCACCACAAAATAAAAAATAAATTTAATTTAAAAAAAATACCTCTAATAATAATTAATGTAGCATGCAGGATATGACTATATATTATTGTTAGAGGTATTTTTTATTTATTTATACCTCTAACAATAATCAAAGCAATTTTAATTAATTTCGGAAATACTTTTGGATTCTATGGGCACGAAAAAAGTGAAGAAAGAAAAAGTAGAAAATCAACAAAAGAAAGAGTGAAAAATCCTTACAAGTAAACTATATTTTAATATTTCTCTAAAGATTAATGAAAACAAGCATACTATGGTGGTCAACAATCCAATCGGTTTGGTTCAGTTGTCGTCGTCTTTTTAATAAGATTTGGTCCATGGAAAAGCCATAATTTAATATTTGCCTGCTACAATTGACCGATCACATGGCCTTAGCTTTTACGAAGAAGCTCCAATTGTCCAAGTTGGCCCCTTATTACTCGATAGACATCAAGTGATGCTCTTATATTTTCGTATATTTTTCGCTGCTGTTAATTTAATTCTGATAATTTTTCTTCACCACGAGTGCTGTGATGTTTCGATAATAAATAAATAAATAGATTAAAACACAAGTATTATCTTTGTGTTTTTTATTTGCACATTCACACTATTTAGGGTTAGCAATTTGTATTCAAATTGCATAAACGTCAATTTTTTTTTTTTCGGTTACAAGGAGGGCCGAAGCCCAAGGAAAAAAAAAACCAAAAAGATAACTACACTGGGACAAGCCTAGCAGTGGTCATCCTAACAGAGTAAAAAAAAACCATAAACGTCATTTTTAAATGGCGAGTCTCCTTTTCTTCACAAGGAGAAGCATGTTTAACTAAAGCTTCATTTGGTTTAGTTTTTATTCTTTTATGGTGGAAGAGAAGAAGCTAATCTTTGAATTTTGATGCACGTCGCGTTTGGATACGTTTGGGTAGTAGGTGTCGGTCACACTCATATAATTTTTAACATTCCAAAAAAAAGGACCACATTCATGTCTTTGTACAATTGCAGCATTGCACTTTTGACTTTGTTTACTCAACTACTTTCAAGTCATTAATCAACAATTAAATACACGATTAAGTTAATTTTATATCCGAATTTTGGACACAATTTATTTTTATCTTGGTGCAATTCGGGGAAACAAAAACAAACGTCTAACTTTCATTTATATACAACATTTTCATTACACATGAGTTCCTTAATTTGGTCAACGGCATACATAAATCATCATCCCGTCCAAGTTGGATGATCATTAATTATCATGCAATAGATTAGGTTCCATTTCATTAAATGTAGACCAAAGTTGTGTTAAATTTATAGAGGAATTTTATTTTATTTGTAATTTTCAACAAAGGTTCCATTTCATCCACTTGTTTAATCAGGTTTTAACAGTAGATACAGGCTTCGCCTGGAGAAGAAGACAATACGGAAATTCATAACATTCCAAAGCATGTCAGAAACAATTCCCAGAAGGTAACCCACATGGCGCCGGTATCCACGGGCCTTCCTTTTATGCCTTAGTTTGACAATTATTCCAGTGTTTCATTTTATCCTCCTCGCTTTGCTATTGTTGATGAGGAGGGTGTTACATATGAAGTTACTTCAGGATTTTCGCGCTCAATTGCTAGCTGCAGAGCAAACCGCAGAAGCTCGATTGGTTCCTCATTCTACGATGTTCGTGACTTCAATTACAAGTTTCTTATTACAAGACCAGAGCGATATTATGTGTCAAGGCTTTTAATGGCTTGGTTCAAAGTTGTAAGCGAAGATTAAAATCCCTAAATCATACCCAAAGATTCAGAAACATTAACAACAATTTGAAACCCATTGATATGAATAACTTCATTTCTAGAGAGGTACCTCTTATTGCAGCTAAAGAGAATGAAAGAAAGAGAGAGATCAACAAGTTTTTTTTTTTTTTTTTGGGTCTGATTAAAGAAAGAGTTAGCAGAGAACGTGATGGGGAAGAGAAAAAAAATGCTTTGGTGAGAGAACCAACCCAAGAAAATAGAGAGAAGAGAGAGAAAAATATTTTAATTTATTTTTTATGTTAAATTAATTTTATTCATTGAAAATTGTGTCAAAAACATATTTCCGCGGATCCGCAATTTCGGAAATACTTTTGTATGAAGATGAAGGTCTATTATTTATTCATATCCATGAATTTATAGTATTCTATAGGCACGAAAAAGGTGAACAAACAAACTTACAAGTAAAACATATTTGAATATTTCTCTAAAAATGAATGAAAGTAAGCATACCGCCATTTGCAATCTCTCTCTACTAGTTGTTTGTTGTCGTTTTCTTTATAAGATTTGGTCCATGACATGTCCTATTAAATTTTCAATCTCACCCGCAATTTCAGTTGGAAGGGTGGGTAATGTTTCATTTTATGAATAAATTGACCTATTTAGGGTTAGCAATTTGTATGGTTCGCAACAAATCAAATTGCATAAACGTCATGTTTAAATTGTTAACATTCCAAAAAACGACCATATTCATATAATTTTTAACATTACAAAAGAATTCCAAATTCGAATTTTACAGTATTATGCTTTTTAATTGGCCGATGTTGACAGAGTGATTGAGAATGTCGCTTTTACATCAGCTGTGCTTCTCTCGGACGTTGAATATAATTCGTCCGCTGCTTTAATTGAACAAATAAAAAAAGTGGTTGGGATTGGGAGCTCCTTCCAGGGCCAAAGGGCTTTAAGCTTACCTCTCCCAAACTCACATTTTTCAGTCAATCTTTAAAAATTAGGTTGTTGTGACAGAAGAAGAGATTTTATGGAAAAATTAGTCATTTATACATTGCAAAGGACAAACTTTGGTCACTGATATTTTAAACATTTTGCTTGAATTTGTATGATCACTGCAACCAAAAGACCACCCTTTAGTCTATGACTCATTAGGAGTTTTTTGGTTTGTATTTTGCTTTCGGCAGCGATACGAATCTGTTGTTTTTGTTATTACGCGGTGGATCTATATTGTTAGTTTGAGTACAAGTATTTCGGGCTGCTGAATAAGGGGTTTGAATATATATATTTGTTGGTTTAGGCGTAATTCTGTCCATATCAATTCTTTGTCACTGGAGATGTTGTACTCATTTTGGCACTTTTGTGGCTCTCTATTATGTTCAATTTCTTCAATAAATACTATCGCTTTGTTTCCAAAAAAAGAAAAAGAAAAAAGACCGTCCTTTATCAATTTTAGCTCTTTTTTCTTCAAAATAATTAGGGCTTGTCCAATATAGGTCCCTACAATTTCTATTTCCTAGACATATATCCATCATTCTATAAATTTATGTGTAAAACTCAATTTCAAACTTAAATGACCAGTAGGATATAAGAGGTCGTAGTATTCCTATGTTTTTACATCCTTGCCATTAGACTTCATATTTTATTTATAATTTATTCCAAGCATTTCATTAACTGCCATAATTGTAATTAAAACTTCCTATTAATAGCATATCAATCACCCCATTTCTTTTGGTTGCCATTTCCTCTAACATATGGCCACTTAAAATTGCAAATAAAAAAAAATATGTAAATTACATATCCAATAATGTACATATGAAAAATATAAATATAAATATATACGTATAAAAATATAGGTATATTATTTACCAAAAAAAAATAACAAAAATAGGTCAATTACTTTGTAATTGAAATTTCCGTACATTTTTCATAAATTAAAAATAGGTACACAATAATTTATAGAAAATAGGTACGTTGTATAATTGAAATTTATGCACATTTTTTATAAATTAAAAATAGGTACATTATTTAGAAGGAAAAAATAAGTTCATTATACTAGGTAAATTGTTTTACTAGGTATACATTATTAGAGAAAAAAAAGGTACATTATTTAGAGAAAAAAATAGGTTCATTATACTAGGTAAATTGTTTCACTAGGTATATTATTAGAGAAAAAAAAAAGGTACATTATTAGAAGGAAAAAAAAAAGGTTCATTATACTAGGTACATTATTAGAGAAAAAAAAAATGTACATTATTTTGAGAGAAAAAATAGGCTCATTTAAAAAAAAATTGTTTTCATAAAACAAACAATAAAAAGATGATCAAATTATTTTTCATAAAACAAGTAATAAAGAAAAAAAATAGGTACAATATTTGGAGAAAAAATAGGTTCATTAAAAAAAATATTTTAAAAACAAAACAATAAATAGATTATCAAATTATTTTTCAACATAATTAGAATGTACACTATTATTCATAAAACTATAATAAAAAAGAATTCTGATCGTATAATTCATAAAAAGAAAACAACATTAATTCCTAAATTTAATATTGAATTTAAATTATTAATACTTTAAATAGATTACTAGCCATTAATTCAAAAATAGATTACTAATACTTTAATGTTGAATTTAATATTTAATTTCAAATATTACAACTATTTGGAGATTCCAAATTCGACGGATGTCATTAGTTACACCCCCCATAACATATTAACTTATAAATAGGGGTAGTTTTGGAATCCAAAAAATAACAATAAATCAGATTTTAAGTTATATTAGGTAACTTGCTTAGTTGGATCCTAGTCATCGGGTATTATTTGAAAAAATTGGGTGTTTTAAATAGAAAACTAAAGGAAAGGGTTGTAGGTGATTTAAAATGAATTTTATGGGTCTAAGCTCAATTTACTAAAATAATTAATTTCATGCAACTGTGTGCAGCTACCTCACATGATTAATTGGTCCATAATTCCTTGGCAAAAAGAAGAAAATTGGTCCATTATTCCAAAAAGGATGAATATATAAGCAGTACAAATTGATTATTCTGATAATTGCAATAACAAACCACAATCAAGGAGACATAAATATATATATATATATATTTCTCTGATAATACAACATCGGAATATCCGTATATAATAATACCCGAAAAACTTCCAGCCTGCATCCAGACCAGCATCTTATTTATGTATAACTAAAGTCATACATTCGTGTATATATAATTGCACAAAAAAATTAAAGAAAAAAGTGCATGGATGGATGGGGCATTTGGACTGGTGGGTTGAGGCTGATGATGATGAATCCTTTCCTCTGCAGTTTCAGACTCATGGATTGGCGGGCTCATCAATACGAAGAGCTCCACCGTGCCTGGCCTTCTTCCTCTGCAGATGCTGATCATACGGATCCTGGTCGTCCATAACAGCCACCGCCTTGCGCTTCTGGTCCTGATGATGATCAGCCTCATCACCGCTGCTCTCCTCCTCCTCCTCCTCCTCATCAACAACATCATAATTTCGAGCATCCGAGGACTGAAAATTGGGTTTAACAGATATGGGATGCATAATACAAATCTATAATAATCAAAGGTAATTAGACGGCAGTCTGAGAGTTGGATGCATAAATAATTTATAAATATACCAAAGTCTCTTTCTTGTCGTCGAACCAAGTTGATGCTTGCTTGTACTTGTAATCAATCCTAGCATCTTGGTTGGCGGAGGCCTTATAATGATGTGGCGGAGCGAGGACCAGCTCCAGCGGCGATGGAAGATCCTCGACGCGAATTAGGGCTTCGACGAGGCCTTCCTCCACCAGCTCCTTCTCAATTTCACCTCCCCGGGAGAGGGACAGCATATTCCAGATCCGGATAGAATCAAGATTCCAAAGCTGGGGTTTGGTCAAGCTGCTCTTGTTCTTCATGTACTCCGCCACCTCCTCGGAGCTCCCGTGCTTGACAACCAACGAACGCACAGCATCGATAAATCGGAGGATGTTTCTGTTCTTGGTTCTTAGGACCAGCTCCGAAGCTGAGACATCTGATGGTGGCAAGTTGAGGTCCGGGATGCGCCTCGCCACGTAGTTCATATCGGCAAGCTCAGCTGGTGGCAGAAAACAGAAACCCACGACATGATGGCTGCTGCTGCTGCTGTGTAAGTCCATGTTCAGGCGGTAGCCCGTACTTGCAGCGATTGCATCTTGTCGGCTCGGGCCGTTGACGGGGATTGAAGACAAAAAGACCCTCTCTGGGCTCAATCTTGTGGTACTGTTTGTGCCGTTGGTTACTGCAGCCGAGTAGAGTCGACTGGCATGTGGTGACATGAAAGCAGGTGAAGAGGGTAGATTGATTGGGCGAGAATGGACCCTTTCTTGTTTGTTACTGCTTTCTTCAACCTCTGCAACTTTCATGGCATGGAAACGGACTTCTCCTAGGTGGAGACGGAGTAAATTGACTGAAGAAGAAGAAGAAGGGATCATTTCAAAGGGGTTTTGAAGAAGAGACGAGATAGTCATAGCTTAGCTGTGTGAGTCTGAGACTAGAGAGAGAGAGAGAGAGAGAGAGAGAGAGAGAGAGAGAGAGGTGAGGGTGTTTTCGAGGTTGAAGTGTAGACCAAAGGTGTGTTATTTATAGCGGAATTTGATTTGATTCTTAACATTCCAAAGCATGACAGAAACAATTCACAGAAGGTAACCCACATGGCGCCGGTGGCCACGGGCCTTCCTTTAATGCCTTTGAGTTTGACAATTATTCAAGTATTTCACTTTTGCGTCTTGACTTTTGAGAAACGTTGGGATAGGTAGGTGGTGCAAGTGGGGTGGGAAGTTTTTTTGAGGCCTGTAATGTTAACGATTGGATAGGTGGTGTCGTGTTCATTTGCGATTCATTTCAAGAGTAAACAAGGCCGTGGGGCACTAATTGTTTTGTATGGCGTTTTTTCTTTGTCATGTTTTTAATTGTTTGGGGTTCTATTAGTTTTAGATAAGGCGTTGAGGACATCACAAAGTATGGCGTATTAATATTATAAAGTTGGTAATAATGCATGATGTTCGAGTTCAATGACATTTTAATTATTTTTCAAACACAAAAGTATGATATACAAAATCTATTAGCTATAAATTCTAAATTCATTTGGGATTTATCTAATCATGGGTCTAAGGGAGAGAGAGACAGACAGACAGACAGACAAAGATCACGTTGGGTCTTGGAATGTAGTTAATTAGATACCCCCAACCCTATTGAAAGAACATACAATATTGGGTTAGAAATACTTAAACCTCATTTTAAAACTGGGTTAGAAATAATTTGACAGAATATTATGGAAAAGAGTAATTTACATACAACTTGCAAAGAAAAATTTACACCGACCCAACTGGGACCACACAAAGATACATCATCTCTTATATCGGCCTTATCCACCACCAAACAGTATAGTTGAAGGAGTCAAGTTCAACCAAATGAATAAAAAACGAAAGCTAATTACTTAAGTTTCGAGTGACTAATTAGCATTAAGTTAATCACTTAACTGATCATTTTTAGTGGAGTTTGTTCAAAAACTTCAAACAAACTGTAGGTCATCATGTGCGCTATACTGATTGTACTGTAACTTAGCCGTCATATGATACATAGTTATGGGATTTTAATTTCAAAGTTTATAGTGTAACTTAAAAGAATAAATATCTCACTTAATTCCAATGTCTGAAAATTATTCTATGCCCGATAGAAGTTACCAGAATGATAGAAGTTTTATTAAAGGTCAAATAAAGAGGTTTACATTTTGAGCTAGAGTATTGAACGACCAAGTTGGTCCAACTTTGACCAAATTAACTGTCATCTGTTGCCAATTTCTATTAGTGACCAAATTCATGAAAGTGCATCGTCGTCTTGAAACACCAGTTCATAAATGAAAATAACAAATATAAATATAAATGCAACGAATTATTTGTGTGGCAACGGATTTACAAACCAAGATTGATGTTCATAGATACAGGAGAATTCAATTAGACAAGACAAGACAAAAATAGCCAAATATAAATACGGTGCAAAAGAAAACAAAAAATATTAATATAAAAAACATTAGATAAAACAAGAACTGATAGGTCATCAAAAGACGGTAGCATCTGATAAGCTATCATTGTGTAATCATGGGAGTGACGGCAAAGGGTTCCACTTGTTGATCTGGCAGGGTCAGCGGCAAAAGTGGACATGGCCTCCTCACACGACGTCGTATTGCACGTATGGGGAGAAGGAATATTCTATGTCCAATTTGGGCTTGGATCTGTCTCCGCAGCCTGCGAGCCAAGCCCAGCAGCAGCCAACCAAATAACAGCAAGATGCTCAAAACCCACAGCATAAAGGGCCAGCTAGAGTAGTAGTTTCACGAGTGAAAGGAGCGAGGCGAGCGAGGCGAAGCCAAACAAGAGCATGGCCATGTGAAACCAAGGATAAGGACTATCCGGGTTAAGAAATCGGTGCCTAACCCCAAAGGCCAAGCTATAAGCAAGCAAGGTGTAGAGGACGATGTTCATGGCCACAGGCAGGGCCGGCCCTGGGTGATTGAAGGCCCAGGGCAAAACTCTAAGAGTGTGCCCTTTATTCATAAATTATTATTTTTTTAATTAAATAATTAATTGAGTGCTGCTATTTCTATCATTTTGTCCTATTTTCCCACTCACCAGATCTTTAAAATTTAAAAGACAAGTTTATCTTTTTGTAAAATAACTTATAAGCACTTATGTAACTCATCTTAAGTGTAAATCCAGCATGGATGTTAACAATTTTAAAAAATTATTTTAGAATATTAAAAAAACATTAAAAACTTCATCACTTCCTTCCCAGGCCGCACCAAACAAGCCACCACCCAAACACCACCAGCCACCTAGCAACCACCATCTACCACAAGCCNNNNTACCCACCCGCCTAGCTAGCTCTCAAGACACCTAATCCCCATCAAACCAAATTATCCATAACCCATTCTAAATAATTACCGACCAAATTTGACAAAACTCATTAACTAGTGTATTGCAATTTGCAAGTATGAGAATCGATTGAAATAGCCTTCCTCACCATTTGAGACAAAAACCAAAAGCCTGATAAGAAAATCCTTGTTTAGAGAAACCCAGGAGGAGATGCGTGCTTTGGGTGAGAGAGAGAGAGAGAGAGAGAGAGAGAGAGAGAGAGAGAGAATTCTTATGCCTGCCACCACTAGTGGACCCATAATTTTTTTAGCGGAGGTGCAATATTGACTAAGTATGAAAAATGATTTCTCGGAATAATCATTTTCTCAAGATAATTTTTGGCGGCTTTTATTCCTTACACATCAAATAAGAAAACTTGATTTTATGGGATTTTAGTATGAAGTATATATTGACTTAATGAGCCATCATTTTTAGCATAAATCGTTTTTTGCACTAAAACCGATTTTTCATATTTTGATTTGGTGGGAATTTGATTTTCTAGTATTTTTATTTGAATCCAAATGGGGGGTACTTCCTTATTTACATTGTAAACTTAAGTAAATGAAGTAATATAAAAATAAATGAAAGTAATAGGACAAAGACATTTACTTAAATGTTGAAAATGGAAATAAGGTAATCTGTACACCAGTTAAGCAAAGGGGCAATATAATGTAGCCATACCCATTACTTTTAGTTATTTTATTTTTTTATGAGCACTTATAATTTTGTTTTGCATTGTTTTGCATATACATAATATATATTTTTGTCTGATCATATACATATATATAAGCTAATATAATTTTTTTTTGTGCCCTTCTCAATCGTGGGCCCCGGGCGGTGGCCCTGGTTGCCCTGGCCAAGGGCCGGCCCTGGCCACAGGGCGAGTCTTAAAAAGATTTTCATTAGGGTATTTCATCTGAACGAAGGTTAAGAGAGTAGGGATGACAAAGGCCAGTATGTCGTGGACAGATGTCGAAGCCGTCAACGTTAATATTTGAGTAAAGTTGGAGAGCCGCAGATTGTTCAAAGGGTTTCTGAGAGAAAAACGATTGATTTCCATGGCTTGTTGTTTTTGTTGTTCTAGTTTGAGAAATGAGACAGCTATTTATAGAGTGAGTTGAATTGTCGAGCAGGAACAATCATCTAGAACAATTGGTCGCCCAAGCAACATAAATAAATATCCGTACAAGTATTAAAATATTGCGCAGTCACATATAGAGATTGCAAACAGGTCGGTCGGTGCTTGAGTAACGTGTGAGTAGCCAGCCACATGGCACATATATTATGTGTTGGAATGGGCAGATCAAGACCGTCAGGCAGTGATTCAGGAACGGTTGAGATCTTCCGAGACACCTTTCATCATGCTTTTAAATAATAATAAAAATGATTGAAAATGCTGCATGCACACGCTGGGGTGCATTTTTGCTCACCACTTTAATCATATGTGTACCCTCAACACTATCCTCAATGCTTGACACGTGTCCATAGACATAATCATGATTCCATAAATACAAAGCAAAAGTTAACTATAGTTATGTCTATGAACACGTGTCAAGCATTGAGGATGGTTGTGAGGGTACACCTATAGTTAAAGTGGTGAGCAAAAATGCTCCCCACACGCTGCCGATTGTGGGGACAACTAAATTGATAGAGACATATTATGGACGCAGTCTTTTTTGGTAAAAGGTATTTTCGGTTTCTGTCCAACGTGGAAGCTTTCTTCTTTGGGTTTCTACTTGTGCCGCCATATGGGGCAACAACCACTTTAGATAGAGTATTGATTCGTTGTTTGATTGACTCTTTGTTTGCTGCTTTAAATCATCCCCTCGTTGTATTTCTGAACAGAATACAATTCTTTTCAATAGTTTGGTATAAAATATACGATATTTCAAGCAACTTAGAAAAAGAGATGTGAAGTATAATTCTTTTTTCCCTAATTATGAAACATCATAATTTTTTCAAGCATAGGGTTTGTGCAATTTGAATAAATTCACAAAAAGTATGTTAGTCACGTTTGATTTCTCTTTAGGTTAGGGACAAAAACGCAAATGAAGTTATTGAATGAGAAAGAAAAAAGAATAGGTTTTCTTTAACTTTGAGTCTCTGACCTCCATCTTGGCGCGCACCTAATAGTCCAAGGCCCGATACTTTTTTATTACTTTCTCAAGTTCCCTTATGACTTTTTGTTTTTATCTCTTTCTTTAAAATATATATAAGCGATAGTTTAAATTTTAAAAGAAAAGGAAGATTTCTCACACACACTACTAGCATTATGCTATGAGAATTTAAATATGTGATAAGGGTTTAAGAAGACTTTTAGGTCTAGGAGAAGGCAAAGGAAAAAAGAAAAAGAAATCTCAGGTCATAGGTTGGAGAAAATACGAGTGCTGTCGATTGAAGAAGGTAAGGCATACAAGTAAAAAGAGTCAAAGCTACCCCTGTCCTCTAGTGAGATAATGATAGGTTCACAATGCACTTTTGAATTTTAGGATATTTTTTCGTTTAATATTTAATTTCAAATAAACTGCGTGTGATTGGCGCAGGAGGGCGTCGTTTCGTTTGCATCCATTCCGAACTCACACGTATCCTCCAATGGGCCTTACTGGAGCTCCTTTTGTTAGTCGGATACTGGAGCTCCTTTTGGCTTTGGGCTTTATCTTGCCTCCAATGGGCCTTGTTGGGACTGTGGCTCCTTTGACGACCCGTTTGGGCCTTCTTCCATAAGATATGTTTCTCGTTGACTTGTTTTGATTTCATTTTGCATTTGCAGCCATTTTCATATATATTTCGTCGCTGGTCGTATCAGCAACCAGGGGCGGACGGATTAAGGGACAAAAGGGGTCGCTTGACCCCACGAACTGGCTGGAAAAATGGCTATGGACAGCTTGTGGAGGTCTGAGTAGACCCCATGGCAAGCAGAACGACGACCCCAAGAGATGCACGCAAAGTGCTTGACGGAAGGCCACCGCGACGAAAGGCCACAGAGGTTGTATTGTTTGCTGCTGGTGAGACCCTGAATATTACCTTAGATTGTTGGGATCGATCTCACGATCATGTAGGAGAAAACGGTTCATCAATCGGAGCCCCACAACCAAAGTTATGAATTTTAGAAGTTTTTAAGAGCTTTTAGAATTGAAGTTGCAGAGCTCTCCGAAGAAGAAGAAGAAGAAAGACACAGCATGTTTGGGTTGTAATCCAGCGCTTCTCATTTTAATTCCTTTTTGAAATGATGCATTAACAAGGCGCCACATGTCAATTTTTATTTGGACTAACATCGTAAATTCATTAAAAAGTCATATGTGCTCTAAAAAATTCATCGAAAATTATCCCAAACTTGTAATCACGTCTACTTTTATGTCGTGACTTCTAAATCACATGTACTTTTGGTTAGATTAATTGTGTAATTGACATGGATTTTGTTCATATTTGATAAGAATTTTGATAGACTAATTGTATAATTGTAAAACTCTTATTGATATTTTTTTAAATTGATATTGTTATATTGTTATATTTTCTTTTTTTTCCTTCTTTCTATTTAAGTGGGTTGATGTGCAAAGGCAGAAAACATAGGTTTGTAGCTCAATAGAAAACATAGGTTTTAATTATGAATGATATTAATATTATTTAAATTTCAAGGGTATTTAGTTGTTTTGTTTTTCAAACCTTTAGCCTTTTAAAATTGTCCCTCTTTTGAAAAATTCATGGAAATTATCAAGAGGAAATTCTCTACAAAAACATTAGGAAAATTTAATCTTTTAAGCTTTAAAATTGTTGCTTTTTTAATTTTTTAAAATTAATGTAGTTCCATGTTTCCTCTTCTTTTTTTTTCTTCTTTTTTAATGTGAAATAAATAAATATTTTATTTTTTAAAAATAATTGGATTGAAAATGATTCATTTGTCCTAAAAATACATCAACAGTTTAGCCTAAAAAAACTTCGACATTGTTTACACTGTGACCCTATGACCCGAGAATCTTGGATCCGCCACTGTCAGCAACCTTCATTAATTTAATAAACTTTTGCTTCTCTTCTATTAGTGTTTCTTGTTTTCTCATCCAACATACTAAGTGGTATTGAGTCCAATTAAAAAGGGATAGAAAACAAAACCATGACCTTGAAATGTTCACCAGCAATAATATTTTACCAAAACCGTCCAGATTCAAGAAAAAAGTTCAACCACCTACATGTATTATAAAACCTACAATGGTGCAGAGCCAACCTTTTCTTAATTAGCTATCTTAGACTGTATCATCGCCGTTGCCACGGCCACCGAGGGAAAAGTACGAGCATCGATCACAATCAAAATCCACAGACAGACAACCTCTGAGATGGGCCGGTTGAAGGTAGAAGAAAGTATTATTTCACTCGAAATCAAAGTCATGTGAAAGTATTGTTTCGGTTGCTGTGCCTGTTTTTTATTGAGACTTCAAAAGTCTGGACACCACGTGCTGGTTTTTCTTTGACCTCAAAAAAGGATGAGACATGATTAAATATCTTGAAACACTTGGAAGCATGAGACATGATTAAAGGTCAGGGTATGGGTGGCGTGGGCAAGACAACTCTTGTCAAACTTAAGGCCTAGGGAGTTGATTTTCCCACTTATTTTTTATCCACTTATACTTTTTTGTTAAAAATTGTACATTTTCACTTATTTTGTATCTACTTACACTCCCTTGTTAGAAATTGTATGTTATAATTAAAAGTATTGAAAAACAAAAAGGAGTGTAAGGGGATTAAAAAAAAGGTGGAAAAATCAACACCCTTAGTAAATCCAAAATTAAAAATAGCTCAACTAAAAAGAGGCATACTTATTCATTAAACACGTTTTTGAAGCCAATTAACCTAGTTGAATAAATTAAGAAATAAAACACATTCAACATAACATCATATCATGTATCCGAACTTTTTAATAGTATAATGATTGATGGTTTGTTTCAATTTTGAATATGATACTTTGTTTTTTTTTTTTTGGTTTATGCCCTAGTGTTATGGCAGGAATAATATGTATAAAGAATTGATGTATTAGAAATTTAGATTTGATAAAGAATTTGAGTAAATTTTGTTATTACCTTTCTTGTGTTGTATGGATTACATATTATTTTTTGTTTGTTTTTGTTACATTCTTGAATTTGACTACACATAAAGTTTTTCAATGTATTTATTTATTAAATAATAAAAAAATCACATGAATATATGTATAAGGTTGAGGGCTATGCTATTGTGGTTCACCTAGGGCATGTAAAACATCATTCCCTGATTATTCCGAAGAACAAAAGCTATTGTAGTTGCCGAGCACCGAGACATTGAGACGGACATAAAAGCTATTGTGCATATTTGCAGGCATTTATTTTCATCCAATTATTTCTCAGCATCTTCACTGAATTAGTTGTCCTTTGCCCAAATAAAATTTAAAAAACCTTGATTATCCTGTAGTCGTTGTATTGAAGTTGAAAGCCATCAAAAGAGTTTCATGGGTCCATTTTATTTTATTTTATTTTATTTTTCCACTAGAAAATTGGCAGCTTTTGACAAAAGCAACAAAATAGCGATTGTTTTGCAAGCTACCAAGTTTTTTTTATTGGGTCTAAAAAGCTACCAAGTTATTACCGTCTGTTGGCATAACGCGATTCTGACAATGTCTTCTTTGGCTTTCCTGTTGCTTACATGACTGCATCGATACACCCCACTGGAAAAACTATGTCTAATTCTTTGGCTCCTCCTCCCCCTACATGTTTCCATCGGCACAATCCATGGATAATCTCTTCAAACTTGAGTAAGAGTCAATTGTTAGGGATGAATACAAAAATATGGAGAAATTTTAGAATAGTACGGATTTACCACGTTAGTATATGATACTTCCATGTGTCTATTTTAAAAAAGAAATTAAATATTTGTTTACATTTGGACATATATTATAAAATAGTACGGATGTACCACGTCAACATGTGATACTCCCATTTAAATATTGCCATGTGTCCATTTTAAAATAGAAATTAAACTTTTTTTAAAGCTGGATTTATTTCTTAATTTTTATCTTATGAAATAAAATTAAAAAATTGAAAAACTTAAGAAAACGGAAAAAGAAAAAGAGAATTCCCAACAGCAACTCCTACCGAACCCAACACCTCTAATCCCAAAAACATGCCATGACCGCCACCCATCTCCACACTACCTACCATGACTGCCACCCATCTCCCTTCCTCTTCCTCTTCCTCTTCCTTTGTCCTTTTCCTTTTCAACCCTTAGGCCCCGTTTGGTTCACGGAATGGATTTGAGGGGAAATCAATTCCCATGTCATTTCCCAAGGAATGGGAATGAAAGATTCCTTTCCCACGTTTGGTAATGTTGGGAAAGTAATCGGGAGATTTCATTTTGTTTCCTTTCCCATGTTTGTTTTGAGTAGGAATGGAAAACAAAATTTGTATAATTTTCCAATTATACCCATATTAAATCAAATAAAAAAAGAATGCATTTAATGATACGTTGTAATTATAAATTGTTCATAGGGACAAAATAGTCATGAAAATTGTGCATTGAATGTTGGCACATTTTCCCAAACTTTCCCATGAGTAGGGAAAGCAAAACCCAAGTTAAGAGGGGGGGCATCACTTTCCCCCCTACTTTCCCATGTGCCAGGAATCCGTTTCCCATTCCCGGACTTACCAAACATGGGAAAGCAATTGAATTCCCATTCCTATGCCTCCTTTCCCATGAACCAAACGGCCCCTTATAGTAATTGTAGGTAATGGAGTTTAAAGAGAGGTAGAGAAAACTAGTATTGACAATTATGATGATGATGATGAAATGGAATAGTGGAAGCGTTGGTGTTTGTGTTAATGGTTGGGAAATGTTAGAGTGAATGCAAAACAGAGAGACCCTTTGAGAGAATTGTTGTATTGTATTGATTGAAGTAATTGTTACCAAGGAGTTACAGTATTGGATCCGGGTTTGGAAATAGTATGATGATGGCAAAGGTTGTTATGATCAATTTCAGAGAAACGGGAATTAAGGAAGACGGGGGTTTGGACGCCGGTGGCAATGGTGAAGAGGAAAAGAGACGGGAAGGAAGTGGAAGAGAGAGGGATGGCATCCATGGAACGCAGTGGGGTTTTAGGGGAGGGACAGAGATTGGAAAAATGAAAGAACCACGGGAGCCATGGCAGAAAATGGGCAGGCGGAGGCTTGGTCGGCGAGCTCAGGGAAGTGGTTGTTGGGGATTTTTTTTATTATTAATGAGTTTTTTAAATTTTAATTTCATTATTATGGTTTTAAATTATAAAATTAGATTTTTAAATCCAGCTGTATAAATAGTTAATTTTTCTTTAAAAAATAGTACACATGACGCATTTTGAATGAAAGTATCACCAGATGACGTGGTGATACTGTATCAGTCTATAATTTCTCCTTCTCTTCAGTCTTGAGGCTTCTTTAATTAAAGGTTTGGGGGATAAATTTAGAAGAAGAAACAAAATTAAACTAAACACTAGCAACTTATATAATTAGATCTCAAAATCTTAGTTCCTGAGAATTGAAAGTGGATTTTACACCCATCTCTCACTAGGTTTGGGCGGTCACAACAAAGACACTATATCCCTGGATTTTACACCTCTCTCTCACTAGGTTTGGGCGGTCAAAACAAAGACACTATCTCTCGGATAAAAGTTTCCACTAAATTCTAAGCCCCCCTCTCCTCTTCTTAAGACCCCCCAAATTTCTCTCAACTCTCTCTCTCTCTCTCTCTCTCAGAGTTGATTGATCCTTAAGCATATAATAATGTCCAAGCTGAGCTGACATCTCCTTCTCTCTGGCAATTCAGACTACCCTTACCTTGTCTCCATTAAAAGATTCAGAAGAGCCCCAAACACTCACTACCCCATTGATCTCCAAAAGCACAATATCCCAACCAGAACAAGTACAGAAGCTACAACTAAACGCACACCAGCAAACACAGAAACCCCACAAAAAAAAGCCCATTTCTCCTTGGCTCTAAAAGGAGCCAGTTCTATAGGCATAGCTAACATAGCTTTTCCAATGATACTCACTGCCCTTTTACTTTACTCCAGATCAATGATCTCCATGCTCTTCCTCGGCCACCACGAGGTAAAAAAAACCCATTTCTCCTTGGCTCTAAAAGGAGCCAGTTCTATAGGCATAGCTAACATAGCTTTTCCAATGATACTCACTGCCCTTTTACTTTACTCCAGATCAATGATCTTCATGCTCTTCCTCGGCCACCACGAGGTAGGCTTTGGCATCACCGGTTACTCGATTCTCTCTGGCCTCGCTATGGGAATAGAACCCATTTCTGGTCAAGCTTTTGGTTCCAAAATGCATACTTTGCTGGGCCTCTCTTAGCAGAGAACAGTTCTTCTCCTCGTATTTACATCCTTACTCGTTTCTCTTGTCTGGCTAAACATGAAAAAACTCCTCCTTTGTGGCCAAGATGAAGCAATTGCCTCTGACCTTCTTGCTCAGTCTTTGTTGCACATTTTATTTTATTGCATATTTATTAATCTGTAACCGGAAATCAAATAAGAAATTGGATTCCAATTACGGATTACTCATGTGTTTACTTCACATAAATGAATGAAAATATAGGATGGTCATGAGTGTTCATGAGTGTGGTATGGATGGTCATGAGTGTTCATGAGGCCCGTTGATGGACCAAGGAGTGGAAGTTTTAGGCTGCTTGGGAGCACCAAAACTTAGGCCCATTTCTTGAGCCCAAACATATGGGTAAGCATAAGAGAGTAAAAATAATCCATCACTTTAGAAAGTTGGCCCATCATCTTATTAAATTAGCCCATCACCTGAGGAGTGGCCCAAACAACCTAGGAAATATCTTAGGAAAGTCTATAGCACATGGCCAAAGACAAACCCAAGACAAACCATCTAAAAACCGAAGGGTACTTGCATATGCAGGCTGTTGGGAGTGTCCAACATATGGGCAAAGACAAACCACGATAAACCACCTGAAAAACCAAAGGATCCTTGTGTGTGCAGACTGCTGGGAGTGAGACACCCTTCAGACCAACACCGTTACCCATTTCTTTCTCCTATCAGCTCTTACCATGAAATAAGATAGGAAAGAAGGAGAGAGGGTAGCCAATGTAGGAGATTGCCAATGGAACAGCTGTGGGAAGGCTCTAGAGCTCTCAAAAATCTTGTCTTGTGTGTTTGGACTGGGGAGGATTTCACTAAAGTATGATGAATCAAAGGAAAGGAAGAGGAATGGAAGGGAGACTTGGTAGATTTAGGAAGAACCAGCTAGGGTTTCTTGGGAAGAAGGAGCTTCCAGCGCCTATAAAAAGGGGCATTTCCTACCCATCATCTCAACTACATCCAGAGAGAGCAAGCATCCCCTCTCACTACTGGAATCCTTCAATTTCGAGCCCTATTCTTCAATTTCTCCCCTTTCTTCTCCTTTTTCTCTTCGGCAAATTACTCCAGAACCTAACGAAGCTTTCGTCAAGCTGCCGGAAATTTGCTCAAACCCCCATTCTTTCACTCTTATTTCTTGCTCTCTCTCATCAACAAACCCTCTCAAAATTCCTTCTCCCCTTACTCTGAACTTTTGTTTCCATAAGAAATCCAAGCTCTCTCTCTCTCTCTCTCTCTCTCTCTCTCTCTCTCTCTCTCTCTCTCTTCTCTCTCTCTCTCTCTCTAATGCTAAACTCATGAAGGCTTAGCTCCCATGCCACAAACTTTTCATGCCAAGCCATAATATTGATTTGTGACAATTGTCTATCTTGTTGGTGAGAGGAACCAAAGTGCTTCTTAAGGCTCCATAAGCTTTTCGAAGCACTCTTGGGGCCTTATCTTGAACTCAAGCAGAGGGGCCTGGTGCCGCAAACTCAAACAGGAGCGCAAGAGAGCTCGATCTACTTCGCAGTAGTCCAACAAGCCCATTGTAGTTCTCAACAAAAAGACCCCAACAAATAGCAAATAATATTACCCAAAAAAAAAATGTAGCAAAGAGGCCTAGTAATCTTCAATCTAAATCTGATTAATATATATTAATATTTAAATAATAAAATAATTATTGTATTTTCAAGTCCACCACTAATAAACTAATTATTGTAATTTTTTAGTGTTCATATCCACCACTAATAAGTTGATATGTGTATATTAGTATTTAAATAATAAAATAATTATAAATATTGGATTGGTATAGGTACTGTTGAGTTAGGATAAATAGCTCAACGTCGGTGTTGATGGATTTGTATAAAGTTATTCTCTTCGTAAACCTTGTATATCAACATTGACATTGAGCTATTGTATTTGTATTGTTTTGTGGCATGATTTATGAATTCAATGTCCCTCTCCTTTGGGTAAAAAGAAAGATAAAGAGTTTTTTTTGGCTTCAAAAATTATAAAATTGTTATCATAAACGCATTATCAGAATAAATAGCGGGAGATCACTTTCTTTCTTGTATAGTTTGGGTCCCACTCCCCCATTCTTATATATGTATTACACGCACGCGGCAATGGCATGCCCCCTCCCACCTAACAGAAGAATTTCTGCACTCCTCTGCTCTCTACTTTGACTTTGTTCAGAGTGTCAAATCAAAGTCGTGATTTGTCTTTGTCCTCTTCACGCACACACTTGCTTCAAACTTTAAACTTCACATTTCAACCTTTATACATCCTTATGCATACTGAAACCGAAAAAGAAATGTTGAATCGGAATAGTTAGGGGGGCATTAATTATTACTTGAAATTGGGCTAATAATTTGGTTAGTTTTATGTGGCTGATCTTAAAATCTAATTACAATTAATTCGACATAATTAGAAAATAATAATAATAACAACAACATATAAGTATTATTTGTTGACAAACAATAAGTAAGATACATATATTTACATAGTTGAGATTTAGAAAAACCAAAACACACCCTCACGCCACCATAAAGTCTATAGTCACAGTAAATAATCGAACTCACAGCAAGTACGTATTAGTCTCACATTTACTGAGTCCATACAATTTAGAAATACTCCAATAAAATAGAGAAACCTATACTATTGGACCAAAGTATACTGCATGTATATATGTATATACATTTACATGGTCTTGGTCTTGGTCTACTACTTGAAAGTCGATAATACAATACTATACATCCATGTACAGGCTATATCTGGAACCCTCATACTTCCCATCCCTATCTACGAGCTCCAGGGATTTCAAGCAGGCCCGGTGATCATGCAAATGTCAGGGGTAACTGGCGAGTCCTTGTCACCCGGCGGTGATGCGCGAATAAGTAGAATAACACACAAAGAAATCCATGAACGACTTGCTGGTAAGCCAATCGACCTATCTTTCTAGCCCAGGCAAAGCACTCACTCATCAAATACATGAAGAACACCATGTACGGGACGTGGTGCCAAGAATCGGGAAACAGAAGGGAGAGCAGCGAAGCGACTGAGAGCAAACCAGAGAACCTTACGGCGAAGCGAGAGTAGGTAGGAGAGTGAGTAGGGAACCTTAGCCTAGCCCCAACAGCCAAGCTGTATGCAAGTAAGCTAGCTATGGCAATCATGGTGGCGGCATGATGAGTTTCAAAAGGAGAAGACGTTAAAGCTTGGAATTTAATCTGAATAAAGGTGAGGAGAATGGGAACTATAAAAGCAAGAATGGCTTGAGTGGAAGTGGAAGTGGAAGTGGAAGCAGGAGCAGGAGCAGGAGCAGGCACTTGGTGGGCAAGATTGATTAGTAGAATGTTGAACGTGACGTAAATAAAGGAATCACGCTCATGTAAAACTATGGATTGCCATTGATAGCGGATATCTGCAGCCATGACATTAGATTAGAATGGTTTAAAGGAAGGGAATAGTATTAATATGTCTTCTAGGTGGAGATCCCTTCCAAAATCAAAATCTAGGAATATATAGACCCAAAAGGTTACCTTTAAAAAAGAGCTACCACTTTCCAGATCTATTTTTTGGCCGACCCAATTGTATATGTATTAAGTTTCAACTTTCTCCACTTCCCCATCTCCTCACTTGTTAGTAGAATATAAAAGAATACTTTGTAATATATAATATGTGACGGATGCGACATTTGGGTCTCAGCTTGATACCATTATTTCACAATAAATGGACGAGAAGTAGTCTATCAGACCAAAGGAATGACCAGGCAATTTCTTCAAGCCCAATCTCCCTTCCAAGCAATAAAAAACCTTTTCTTTTCTACATGACCTAACTTGCAGTATTACTAAAACAAACTATGGTCATTATTTAATGATTTTTTTAATTAATAGAGAGCTTCCAAAAAGTACAAGAAGTTTAACAAAATTTACAATAAAAAGATAAAATATGCAACTTCTGCAGCCGGGGTTTGTCATGTACTAAGCCAGTCAAAATCAAATTGGTCCAGGCAAACGGACGCATGCCGATCCTTCTTTTCTCTCCATTTCCCTCAAATCCCAATTAAGAGAGAGAGAGAGAGAGAGAGAGAGAGAGAGAGAGAGGTGGAAAAACTTCCATGTAATCGCAACAAAAAGTGATAGGCACAAATACAAAAGGAGATCAGAAGCTGAGGATTATTACAGGTAGGAAAATTTAAGCAAAATTTTGCTACTTGAAAAGGCAATCGCATACCAGATCGAGATCCTAGAGCATTACTTAAAGTACAGCCAAAGGATGAATAATGAAAGGGATTTGACAAATTGAAGATAAAATAAACAAAAGTATAAATTCATTTAAGGCGACATTAATTTTTCTAAATTCTAATTTTGCATACAGACGCAACTCCTGCATGAGCGCGGCAGTGAGAACGTATCAATGGTTAATTTGATAAGATTCATATTAATTATATTACAATTGTTATTTTTCTCTACAAATTTTTTTTATGAGAATTAATATACAGTATCTATTTTTACTTTCTGAAACATCGATCTCTCTCTCCTCCTCAACTTTACGTCCAACCCCTTCACATATCATTTATCTTAGTAACAACAACTTAGTTGTGTGCTGAAAGAAGTGAACCCAAAATTTCCTACAGTCATCAATTTCATCCATTCAAACCGAAGCAAACAAACTCCCATCCCATGCAAATTTTGACCCACAACAAATAAGAGGAACAACAGTGGCACTGGAGCCCAGGAAAAAAACCACTAATCAGATGTAGAAGAACAAGATGGTTAAAGAGATCTGGGGAGACAGTGATGTACGGAAAGTTAACTTCTAAAAAAATCTATAATTGACTTTAAACACAATCTCAACCGTTGAGCAAAGAAACGAGCATCAATATCAGCCCCCACGGATGAACTGGTACCGATAAGTTTATTCCGCGGAACCTGAATTAGAATTTAGATTAGTTACGCATCACTATCTGAATCGATTTATTATACTTTTTGTACACCTGATAAATAAATCCCAGTAGGCCACATCAAGTCAATCGAGGCAGTCGATCGCCTCAGTTCGCTATGGTCATTGTCAATTTGTCACATTCGATATATACTTTCCTCCACTTTCTCAGTTAATTAATTTGAAAATTTCCACCATATTCAGAAACTTGGGCCACCGGTACTCCATCCATATAGATATTAGGTCAGGTAGGGGAGAAAAACTTTATACCACTGAGATGTTTTGCTATCCCTAATCAGTTTCGCTATACATGATAAAAATTTCACATGTCGAAGCATGATTGGATGAGAATGGCAAAACAATGCTTTTCTCTTAACATGCAAATCATACTTTTCGTCATACATGATAAGAATTCCACATGACAGAGTCTGATTGGATGAGAATGGCAAAACAATGCTTTTCCCGTGACAAGTAAGTCATTCTCCAAGTAGAGACATACAACTGTTGCTGTTGTTGTGCTTTCCTTCAAATTTGGAGACTCAAACAGCCAATGGAATCACATGCACACTCTAGTTGGGCTTGAGAAAATCAACAGAGATGGAGAAAAGAATTAGGCACTAAAGGGCATGTAAGTTGTGTTTAGAATTTCCAATATTAAGAGCAAAGAAGTACTACTATAATTTCCTCAAAGTAATATTTTTTTTTTTCTTTTATTCAACCCTTGAGATTTGAATTTATAACATCCAACAAAGTGAAGGGATATGCCAGACGAAGAAGAAGAAAAAAACAGCATATTGGCTAACGATTGATGATTTGATTGAAGCTGGTGCTTATGGGGTCGAATGCCTTCTACGTTGAGCAGCTCAGTCTCGTGCCAGACCGGGCTTCAAGAAGAAAGTATCTGGCCCTGCTTATCACATAAACAAGTTCATTTGTGGCCCAAAAGAATTGGATCATCTTTAGAGGCCTACTTGAATTTCTGCATCACACGCAAACATTAAATTTTTTCTGCTGCCCTGGCCCCGATGTTAATTGAAGAAGAGCATCAGTGAGCTTAACTTGATTTTTTCCTTAATTTGATAAACAATTAACTTTTATCATGACGGAATTGAAGGTGAACAAAGGTATAATTAGGAGTACATGCGAGAGTTTGGAGGTTAAAAACTTGTTTGCAAGGAAAAAACTGCCCATAATTATAATCCCAAAGGTGTCTTGATCATGGGGGTATTCTGGTTAGTTTATTTATAAACTCTAAACCATTTGTTTTCTCATCATGTAACTTTATTCAAATAGTGGTTGGACTTCTAAACCATTTTAAAAAAAAAATTTAAGTTGTACTCGAGCGTTTCAAAACTGGATCAGTTTCACCAGACACGATGGAGCACTAGCTAGGGAAACAAAAACTAACCAAGTTAAATATACATTTAGCCATGAACAAACAGCCAAATTGATTATGAACCAACCAAGGCACTGTGATGTGTGGAAGGTTACCTAGACTCTTTTTTTTATTATAAAAGGTTACGTATGGGACATCAAATAGTAGAAGATGAAGATCACGTATGGGACATGGTGCCAGGAGTTAGAAACGAGAAGCGATAGCAAAGATGCAACTGAAAGTAAAGCACAAAACATGATGGCCAAGCGAAAGTTGG
Source organism: Prunus avium (assembly GCF_002207925.1). Next base: position 446,763 of record NW_018921457.1, read on the forward strand.
TGGGAGAGTAAGTAGGGAATCTTAGCCTAGGTGCAAGAGCCGAGCTGTAGGCAAGCAAGCTTGCAATGGCAACCATGGTGGTGGTACGATGGGTTTCAAATGGAGAAGACAACATTGATATTCCCAGGAACTTGATTTGAATTAGGGCAACAAGTACTGACACTATAAACGCAAGAATGGAATGGGTGGAAGCAGCAGGCAAATATTGGCTTGCAAGATTGATACGCAGACTAGTATTGAATGTGAAAACAAAGGAATTGTGTGCATGTAAGATTATGGTTTGGCGCCTTTGAGAGTGAATATCGGCCATGCTCGGAGAGAGAGACCTTTGTTGAAATGATGAGGTATATTTATAGAAAGAAAAAAAAAGTTATATATTGTGTGTTTCTTTGGATTCTGAAAGAACTTCAGTCTAATGTGCGGACTGATTCTCATGCAACTAAAAAACAAGAAAGGTCCACACCAGTTGGGTAGTGCAAGGTCATCATCCGCATTTCTGACAAGTCAATCTAGGGTCTTGTTTTGGTCATGAGCAGGGTAATCAAGTAAAAAACAAACCAGGACGTGCCAGCTGATCAAGTAAAATGCGCTCCTTTTCGCTTCTTTCTTTGCTCCATTTGACAGATGTACAAAAATACTAACGGGTCAAGTTAAGTGGAAAAAGAGACTTAATTTATAAATCAATGATCTTATATTCGAACCTCCATGACATATTGACAGTGTGTATGAAAATACCCCCTCTCCCTTCTTAACTTTGACAAAACAAAAAGAAGATGTATACAAAAATAATAAAGAAAGAAAAAAAAATCCTGATAAACAAACACATAACTAAAGTTTGAAAGAAAGCTTTTATGCAACCATGTTATGTTATGTAAGTATATATTTGATTCAACAACTGTGTTTCATGAGAGGATTTCTTTTAGTAAAATGGAGACTGGATGGATACCAATGAACTTAAAACAAAATAACCGATATGATAACCATGGCGGAAAAAGAGTATTCCAGATCTAGTTTTAGAGAGAGAAATGAAAAGAAAAGTAAGGCTCTGAATATTTCTCAGAAGTGGTTTCTTACATGATAATGAAATGAACTAAACCCAAGCTTATAAAGCTGCGTAGCCATGACTTCTTCACTAAGCTAACATACTTAACAGACTAACTAATCAAACTAATAAGCACGTGAAAAGCTAACAGACGTGCCACCTCAGCAAGGACACGTGTCAGCCCATCATACTGTTATCACGATATACTACTGGTTTCAGCTTGGAGGCATATTCTTGCTAACACTTGGCAATGTGAGGCCAAACATGTTTGTCGATAATTGAATTATACTCCTCCTCCTTGCTTCGTCAGTTTTAGTCTGTCCTTTAATTTAGGCGGCTTTTGTTTTGATAATCCTTCCCCTTGTTTTTACCGTTGGGTTCTTGTAATGATCCTCTCTAGGTTTTCCAGTCTCGTCTTTGTAGTTTTGTTTGACTTTTATGAAGCCCCGTTATTGACATTACTTGCAAGGGAAAAAGTTAATTATAGCAAATTAATTAATAAAAAAACCATTTTATTAATTGGTTTTATAAAGTGGTTAATTAATTAATTTAATTAATTATTGTTTGCTTAATCTGTCATATCTTTGTTCTTTTTTCAGGTTGGAGAGGCCACAACAGAGGAGAGAATGCCAGGCACAAGGAGGAGGTTGGAAAATGAGGGGGCTTTGTTTGGGCTTTATATTGCAGTTAATGGGCCTTGTTAAATGTTTAACTAGAAAACTCTTATTAGCCGAGTCGTTCTATTGTGAGGGTGAAAAATAAGGGGGTTGTGGGGGTGGGGAGGTCATATATGAACCATAAGCTTCACTTAAGTTTAACTAGCCTCTCCGCAGGCGCTTCCGCACCTACGAGAGGCTCTTTTTAAAAAAAAAAAAAAATTTATTTTAGAATTAAAAAAGGATAATGAGTAGTTGTGCTCCATAAAAATAGGATCCATTATCTTTTCTTTTTTTTAATTTTAATTTTTTTTAATATGAAAAATTATGAATTTACCATATTATCCTCATTTAATTAATAATTTTAATTCCTAATATTTGCATTAACCAATGATATTTTTTGGTATTTTGAATGTTTTACCATTCTCTGCCTTTTGCCTTCCCTTTATTATAATTTCTCTCTGCTTAGGAGAATTCGGAGGCCAAAAGTTTGATCTACTAAAAGCCAATAAGGAGGCCAAAACTATGAAGCACTTGGTAATCTTCACCAAACAATAATATTTTACCAAACCCGTCCAGATTCAAGAGAAAAAGTTCAACCACCCACACATGCATTATAAAACCTAATACCATGGTTCTTGCTTTTCTGCAGAGCGAACCGTTTCTTAATTAGCTTTCTTAGCTTGTTGCAATTCAAGCTCACCATCCATGGTAGCGGTTGGTCCGTCCAACTTTCATCAAAGAGACAAGAGCTCACAACTTTCATCCAATGGAACCACAAGTGACGACACAATGAGGTTTTTTTTTTGTTTGTTTGTTGAAGTATCTGTATTTATTATTTTGTCCCTCTTCTTCCGCCCCTTAAATCCCTTGAAGACGAATATATTATATATATACTCTCTATGTTTTTATATAATATGCTAAACTTGTTGACTATATCATCACCACTGTCTCTATGCTTTTATTTCACTCGAAATGAAAGTCATGTGAAAGTGAAATAATAGTCTCAACCAATGAAGGTTGGTCAGAGTTGAATGGGCTCTGGTCGCTTAAATAAGTGGTTTCGGGTTCGAGCCCTTGTGAATGCCAAAAACTTTCTTGGAAGAGGTCTCCGCATATGAGCCCAACAGTACCTCGGAGGATGAGACCTGGTCATGCCTGGGGATACCTTAGGAAACCAGAAATAAAAGTCTCAATATAGAGTGTATATCATCACCAACTTGTAGGCTGATCAACGGGGGGCCATAGGAGTCAAACGACCCCTTAACAGTCATGGGCTTGGAGGTCTTAGTTTGCTGCTGCTTGAACTGCTCACTATCTGTTTGATGAAAAGCCTGAGGAGGAGGTGGAGGAAGAGAAGCTGCGTATGTTATTTTTTTAATCGTCTGACAAAACAGCGTGGTTGTTTTTTAGGAACATTTACACACTGACCCCTTGGGTGCCAAACTGGGGGCCGCCATTGTTTGTGTGGAGTTTGGCAGCCTTGGAAGTTGGGCAGGGAGGATTTGGAAGGTGCTGGTCTTTACGGAGATATCAAGCATGGAATGGAATGGAGGTGCAATAACAATCTGATCGCCTGACTTCAAATCTGGACGGTCCATTTAATCTTGAAGCATTTCCAAGCACGAGGGACATTATTAAACTTCATGGTAAACGCATGGGTGGCCATCCTCACATTGCAAGCAGGTTAGGAGGATGCCTAGGAAGTTGGGGGAGATGCCGAGCACCGAGACAATGAGACGGACATTACTAGGCCAGAAAAATTACAGTGGCGATTTAAGTTGCATATCTTATTCATACAATTATTCCTTAGCATCTTCAATGAATGAATCAAGTGTAACTTTCCAAATTAAATAAAGAGGAACTTGCTTATTTCGATTGTTTCTATGATCAAAAGAGTTTCATGGGTCCATTTTATTTTGAGAGAGAATTTTTTTTTATTCTTCTTGTTTTTTTTGGCTAAGATATAATTTTGTTCCACCTGAAATTTGGTAGGTCGAGACAAAAGTAACAAAATGACGATTGTTTTGCAAGCCACCAAGTTATTACCGTCTTTACTATTCTTCTTTGTGGCATAACGCGGTGACTATGTCTAACTCTTGGCCTTCCCGTCCGTCGCTAATTACATATGACTGTGTCTAATTCTTGGGCTCCTCCGCCCCTACATGTTTTCATCAGGAAATCCATTGATAATTTCTTCAGACTTAAGTAAGAATTAATTGTTAAAGGCAAGGCTGGCCTAAGATTTTGGGAGCATGGGACAAAGACAAAACTATAATCTGTCGTACATCCCTCACAATCTAACCTAGGAATATATTTTTATCTTCATTTTCGATTATTAAAAGATATTTTACAAATAAAGGATTTTCAAAGATTTGACTTAACTATTTTATTTATTTATTTTATTAGTTTGAATGAATATTCATATGTGCTATAATAAAATAACGAGTAAAATTTATCGAAAATAGTTATATTGAAATTGGGATTTTAGAGTCATTAAAAAAATTCATACGTGTTGATTCCATGACCAATATTCAAGCTACATATGAAAAACCATAATACTGCATATTTATAGATTACTCCCAACTGTGAAACAAGTTTAACTAGCTAGGAAGTAAACTTAATTTCTAATGACCCAAACATAAGTTAAGGTAATTCCCAAAAAATGTTGCCTATAGAGAAATAGAGATGTCCATCGGGGTCACTCGGGGCGGGTATGCATTGTCGTATTTACTCTGTCAAGTTTATATTATAACTGAGGAAGTAAACAAGAAATAGATAAGAGTAGAGAGAAAAATATGGACGCATTTCATTCTATTTTTTATTTTCAAAATGATTTCCAAACTATTATTCTAGCCTTTTTGAAGAATACTAAAAAACCGCCCTAACCTAACAGAGCTTCAAGTTATGAGCACTTGTATCAAGTTTGATAATACCAACCCTTTCTTACTCAAATGGTAAGGAGTAAGTACTTGAAAGAAAAACAAGTTACACAGAAATAAGAAAGAAAAAGGAATGTTCATGACTTTTGTAGGACAATCTAAGACTGAATTTTAGGAAACTAATATGAAATATGTAATATATATTAATGAAACCTTCCAATTACATCCAATATGATTATGAGAGTACTTGAAAGACAACATTGAGCATTTTTAAACACATAAACAGAATCCAACATCAGCTTTCATGGTTGAGAGGTTGAATCGCTAAATTGAAGCTTCATGTATATGTATCACGGACCGCAAATCCATGAATGTCAGTAGCTGTCACAGGTAGCAGTGTAGGTGTCCGCCGCGTCACGCGACTTTGACATAGCTTTTGGAGCAAGCCAAAACCCTCGGCCATCAAATAGTAGAAGATAAAGATCACATATGGGATGTGGTGCCAGGAGTCAGGAACGAGAAGCGATAGTAGAGATGCAACTGAAAGTAAAGCACAAAACATAATTGCCAAACGAAAGTTGGTGGGAGAGTAAGTAGGGAATCTTAGCCTAGCCGCAACAGCGGAGCTGTAAGCAAGTAAGCTTGCAATGGCAACCATGGTGGTGGTGCGATGGGTTTCAAATGGAGAAGACAACTTGATTGGAATTAGGGCAACAAGTACTGACACTATAAACGCAAGAATGGAATGGGGGGAAGGAGCAGGCAAATGTTGCCTTGCAAGATTGATAAGCAGAGTATTGAATGTGAAAACAAAGGAATTGTGTACATGTAAGATTATGGCTTGGCGCCTTTGAGAGTGAAGATCGGCCATGCTCGCAGAGAGAGGAGAAATTATAGAATAGTACCGTACCACCACAACAGCTGGTGATACTCCCATTCAAAATTTGACATGTGTATAACTTTTTGACAACTAGAGTATTCATTTTACCCTTTAAAAAAAAAATAAAAGAATTTTAAACACTTACAAATAAAAAGAAAGAAAAATAAAAACCCAAAAATCATTTGCCTCATCTACGGCGACGAAGCCCCCTGTCATGACTATCTGTCTCTCTATCTGTGAATATGATGACAGCCCATGGCAAATGAGTTTGCTCTTGATATATGTTGAAAGCTTGGATTCCTCAAAGACCATAAACTCACCCCCAAGAAAGTTTCAATCTAAATTCCTTGAACCCTACCCGAAATAGAGAGGAGGGAGGAAGAGGGAGGGGGAGAGAGAAAAACACAAAGACATGAAAAAAGAAAGACCAGCGGCAGTCATGGCAGAAAGGTGGGGGTGAGGTGGGGGCTTTGTCGCAAGTTGAAAGAAGGGGTTGATGTTGCTGAGGAATTTTTTTATTTATTATTATTTTAGATATTTCCATTTTTGTTAAATTAAATTTAAATTGAAAAAAGGATTTTAAATCCAGCTGTTTAAATTTTAAATTTTTCTTTAAAAAGTTGTACACATGTTAAATTTTGGGTGGGAGTATCACGAGCTGACGTGGTAGTACGGTATCATTCTATAATTTCTCCAGAGAGAGACCTTTGTTGAAATGAGGTATATTTATAGAAAGAAAAAAAGTTATGCTTGCATTATGGAAAACTTTCTAACACCACAAAAAAACAAGAAAGGTCCGTATATATACCAGTTGGGTTGGGACTACAAGGCCATCCGCCTTGTTTAGCTAATCAAGTAAAACACAAAGCAGGTCATGAAGCAAATGCCGGCTTTGTCTGACGTGCCAGGTCATCAAGGAAAAAGGGGTAGCTCCTTTTCTCCTCCTTGTTTTGTTTGAGGTTCTACTTCCAAACATCCTAATCTGCTATTGATGCTGCTATCTCAAAATCTACATAGCCTTGGCAAAATTTGAGTTAATCTTACTCTGGAAATTGCATGCCCCACTAATATTAGTACTACTCTAAAGAATAACAACAAAAATAATTGATTGTGCGTCAAGGTAACTCTCTCTGAATAAATAATAAAAATAATAGAATAACTGGATGAAAAATAGTTTCAGTAATCAAGCAATTGGTCCTCGCGTGGCAGGAAGGAAGACCATTCAAAATAAGTGACTAATTTGCAATGCCTTGTACATTAATTGAAATTTTGCGTCTAGTTAAGCCCACAGAAAATTCAACTTTAATTTCTTTCTTATTTGGGCCTTGGCCCTCTTATATACCTAGCCAATTTTTTCCGTAATCCTCCGTTTGGATAAAGGAATTGAAAATTATATAGAATTCTAAAATGACGGAATTTAGATTTACATCATTTCAATTTCTGACAATTGAAAATTTCAGTGTTTGGATTTATATATGTCGAATTTTGTAAATGGCACTATGGAAATTGTGAAATGACGCCTATTTTTAAATTCGGGAATTTGATGCCCCAATTTTCATGATTTTTCCACGCGTCATTTAATAAATTCCACACTTAAGTTGTCAAACAAGGGAATTGTCAATTTCTCCTCTTAAATTCCCGACTTTTAGCTAAATTCCGATTTATTTTCATTGTTTTGGATGTTTTCATCCTCTCCGCTATATAAACTTATGGTGTTCTAATAAATCATTTATTTCAAAAAGAAAAAAAGAAAAAAAAAAGAAAGTAAGTTGCTCTGGAAGATAAAATTTAATTACAATTAAGTCAAGATATATAAAAAAGGAGAAAATTGAGATTGAGAAAATATGTACACCATATCTTTTCGTTTGTCAATTGTAATTAGATTTTATCTTGACTTAATCTTTATAAGGTATTGAAATCGCCGCAACTAAGTACGAGTCTAAATAATTGAGACCTACTCCAACTAAATATATATATATAGGGTAGGGTTAGGGTTAGGATCGGGGGACACACAAAAAACCACACATTTTGAGACATTTTTAAGACCCTTAGATTTAAGCACGTTCAACGGCTGAGATTAATTCTTTAATTTTGAATTAGTGGAATACAATGCGAATTTGTAGATATTTATTTAAAGATCATATCTTTGAAAAAAATCACTTGAAGTCCGCTAATCCAAACCGTCTATTTTGTAGATATTCATTCAAAAATCATCTCTGCAAAAAATCACTTGAATCCGATATCATTTGACCACTCAATTGAGCTATTGAAATTCAGGTACTTTCTTGAAGCACCGTGGTCATTGATTTTGTTGGTAAATTAGATGCCTTAATGATTTTCAATTTACATGATTTTTTGCAAGGATGATCTTTGAATGAAGATGTGAAAAATAGATGGTTTAGATTGTTGAATTTTTTTCCGTAAGGGACCCTAAAGGTGTCCCTCAAATAAAAGTATTTGATATATACCATTATATCCCTCAGTATATACATAGGCCATGTTCAGTATGCCTTACTATGCCTCACTGGACTGGATTGGATTAAATAAGACTTGAAACTCATGTGTGGTAAGGTAGAGGATTAACTTAAATGAGATTATATAGTCCAACAATTAAATAAAAAAAACCCGAATTCGCATGTCTAATATAGTGAGCTGTTGCATTCCTAAGAGGACACAAATTAATGTGCAAACAACCAATTAAAAATACCCGCAAGTGCACGAATCTATTGAAGTATAGATTATGTAAGTACGGGGTCGATCCCACGAAGAACTTGTCGGCTTCCTATAAGTTCTAATTTGAGTACGTAAAGAACACTTAATTGACACACCACAAATGCACAAATGCAAAATGGAAACTAAAAATGAGTAAAGAAGTGTAAAAGAAATGAAACAACACAAGAAAACTAAACAAAAACACAAACAGCATTTTCTATCACCCTTTTATCACCCATTTATCACCTATGAACAGTGCTAAAGAGACCGGTCGTCAGGTAAAAGCGACCGGTCGTTTTTGCACAGAGTCGTTTTCTCTGTTTTTCAGTTTCGACCTCTATCCAGTGTTTTGCCTATAACTTTCCAACCGTACGTCCAAAATTCACGTTCATTATACGGTTGGATTCAGCACAGAAAATGGAAGAACACAACGCGGACCAAAAGTCCAAAACAATTACAGAAAGAAATAAAATTCAGTAACAAAGACACGTAACGTGTCAAACACGCAACTCACACACACATTGGGGGGGGGTTTTGATTTGGTTCAAGTGATCTATTTCTATTGCATGTAAGTAAATGGACTTCGAATTTAAATGAGAATGGAAGAGATGAATTATCAAGATGTGAAATCAAAATGTAACAAACACTAGGGTTTCGGAATCCACCCTAAACAATTCTACCCAAGTTCATGAATACTCAAGTAATGAACTCTAAACGTGTTGATGAAGATGTTCGCAATCAAGACCATGGGTCGTAGCTCAAGACGCATTGATTCTCTCTAATATACGTAAAGTGCATGGTTCGTGCTACAATACTTGTGCCCTCCTCATAACCGAACCTAGGTATGGTTCGTACTTCGATTCAATTACAAGGAGAACCCATTAAGTTCAAAGAGAATATGAACATCACAAGAATCCTAATAGCATGATGTTTACATTAGGTATTCAAGAAACCAATTCACATGGATGATTCTTACTTCATCCATTTATTGCTTAGGATAACATGAGGATACACATAATCCCAACAATCTCAAGAAGCATGCTTTCAAAGATGGCCAACCAAGGAAAAACACACATCAAGGATAGACTAATTTGGTGAATTGGAATTCATCAACAATATCTAGAAATTCATACACTCAAGCATCAAAACAAAAAGGTAATCATGTTTAGGGCTTCAACCTAAGCCCTAGCTAAATAAGAAGTTACATTGAAACTAAGAAATTACAAGAAACAAATAAAATGAAAGAAACTAAGAACAAAGAGGAGAAAGAGAATGCATCTTCAACCCCTTGGATCCTTGCCTCAAGGCTCCCCAAGGTTCTCTCTAATTGTTATGCCATTCT
>NW_018921457.1:462683-546309 GCF_002207925.1 Prunus avium
TCAGGTAAAAGCGACCGGTCGTTTTTGGGCAGATTCGTTTTCTCTGTTTTTTAGTTTCGACCTCTGTCCAGTGTTTTGCCTATAACTTTCCAACCGTTTATCCAAATTTCACGTTCTTTACACGGTTGGATTCAGCACACAAAAACGAAGAACACAACGCAGACCAAAAGTCCAAAACAGTTACGCAAATAAACAGAATTCAGTAAACAAGACACACAATGTGTCGAACACGCAACTCACACACACATTTGGGGGGGGGGGGGTTTTGATTTGTTTGAAGTGACCTATTTCTATTGCATGAAAGTAAATGAACTTTGAATTTAAATGAGAATAGCAGGGATGAATTATCAAATTGTGAAATTAAAATGTAACAAACACTAGGGTTTCGGAATCCACCCTAAACAATTCTACCCATGTTCATGGATACTCAAGTGATGAACTCTAAACTTGTTGATGAAGATGTTCGCAATCAAGACCATTGGTCGTGGCTCAAGACGCATTGATTCTCTCTAATATACGTAATGTGCATGGTTCGTGCTACAATACTTGTGCCCTCCTCATAAGCGAACCTAGGTATGGTTCGTACTTCGATTCAATTACAAGGAGAACCCATTAAGTTCAAAGAGAATATGAACATCACAAGAATCCTAATAGCATGGTGTTTACATTAGGTATTCAAGAAACCAATTCACATGGATGATTCTTACTTCATCCATTTATTGCTTAGGATAACATGAGGATACACATAATCCCAACAATCTCAAGAAGCATGCTTTCAAAGGTGATCAATCAAAGAAGAACATACATCAAGGATAGATTAATTTGGTGAATTGGAATTCATCAACAATATCTAGAAATTCATACACTCAAGCATCAAAACAATAAGGTATTCATGTTTAGGGCTTCAACCTAAGCCCTAGCTATGGAGTTTAGTTCCTCATAATCATTTCAAACACAAGTTCGAAATAAAACTAGAAAGAAGTTACAGCTTTTGTGAAGGTGGAAGCTCAAGGTCTTCAATGGTGGAAATCTCTTCCACTTCTTGCTTGGATGACTTTGTCTTCCTCCTCTAGCTCTCTAGCTCCCAGCTTTTAGAAAGTCTCTGCAAATTGTAATAAAAACTGAATGAATGATCCGTTCCTAGCTGCTGCCCCAAAGTCAATTGATTCCTCTCTATGCTCCTCTCTCTCCTCCTTTTCATCATGGCACACTTTTGCCTTTGTTTTCTTGTCTCCTCTCATGATGAAGTTTTGTCCTCACAAATATACTCTCAGAAAATTCCACTTAACTAAAGTAAAATATTGTTACGAAAGGCATGGTAACAAGTAGAAGTAAGATCACACTAAGTGGAGGTGAAAACTGGCCAACTCGGATTTCCAGAGCTGTGGTAACATGCTGGATTGGTTGGATAGGCAATACTTATCCAATGGAGCTCAAATTTGGATATGTTGTAGTCAACATCCATTGGAACAAGTCTTATGAAGATCATCACCTCATCCAAGGACCGGAACATGCTGATCCAAGGCCACGAAGTTGACCTACGAAAATGAACAAAAACAGAATTTATATCAAATAATGCACTTTTAGCTCATTTTCATACAAACCAAAGTAAAACCTATTAAAACACAAAAAAGAAGTAAAAAGCTATAAAATGTCAAGAACTAACTCAAAATAGTGGGTGAATAACATGAAAAATCATGTGTAAAAATAAACCGAACATGAGCCCAAAATTGGGTTCGCAAAATAGCACGCTCGCTATTTTGAACAGGCGGGTTTGGCTGGATTTCCTTATGGCTTGTATCAAAACCCCACCACCACAAACCCAGTCGTTGGACTAGCAAAATCCAGTGCCCATGCCCCCACTCCCTCCCGAATTTCTTCTCCCCCATCACCACCACTCTCAAGCCACGCAAAAATCCAACACCAAGAAGCCCAAGCCACTTGCAGAACCATCTCTCTTCGCCATCCTGGCACTAGTAGAACCCAGAACCATCGCTCTTCTCCATCTTAGTCCAATTCGTAGCAAAACCAAAATAACAATAATAATAATAATCAAACTAGAAACAGAGATAAGAAAAAAGGAAAGAAAGAGGAAGAAAAGAAAAGAAGAAGAAATCTGGGTTTGCGTATAATGATGCTCCTATTTATATTTGGTAGCTTCCTTACTTGCTGATGATGTTTTAGCAGCTTAGTTAAAGAAGAAGAAAACGAGAGAGAGAGAGAGAGAGAGAGAAGAATAAATAAAAGAGAGAGCAAGAAGGAAAATAAGAATAAAATACTAGGAAAAAGAACTAAAAAAGAGAGAGAAAGGTGGCAGGGGTTGGGCTATTTTTTTTCAATTCATACGAGTTGGCTTGTATAATTAATTAATTATTTTTAAAATCTCTAATTAAATTTAAATATTAAAATAATTATTTTTTAGTCCGACAGAGCACCAAACATAGGTCTTCACTATTTTTATAATTCAACTTCTTAGTTCGACACAACATCAAACTTAGGTCAGTACTTAATCTAGCTTAGTCCAATCCGAGCTAATCCAAGACAGTCCCAAGATTTAGTCCAGTCCATTATAGTCTGCCGTACCAAATGACCCATATGGTATGAGGGAAGACAACTTAGAATACAAAAATACAATATTATACACACACACACTTACATACATATATACATATAGTATATGCACGATCCATGCATCAACTCAAGCTATCTGGAACCCTCATCGTTCCCATCCTTAGCTACGAGCTCCAGGGTTTTTAAGCAAATTGAAAATATTGTGAAAGTCAGATTTCAAGCATGCCATTATCATACAAATGTGAGGGGCAATTGGCAAGCCCTTGTCACCCGACAGTGATGCGCGAATAAGTAGAATAACACACAAAGAAATCCATGAACGGCTTGCTGGTAAGCCAATCGACCTATCATTATAACCCATGCAAAGCCCTCGCTCATCAGATACATGAAGAACACCATGTAGGGGACATGGTACCAAGAATCGGGAAGCAGAAGGGAGAGCAGCAAAGCAACTGAGAGCAAACCAGAGAACCCTAGGGCAAAGCGATAATAGGTAGGATAGTGAGTAGGGAACCTTAGCCTGGCCCCAACAGCCAAGTTGTATGCAAGTAAGCTGGCTATGGCAACCATGGTGGTGGTACAATGCGTTTCAAAAAGGAGAAGACGTTCCTTGGAATTTAATCTGAACAAAGGTGAGGAGAATGGGAACTATAAAAGCAAGAATGGCATGAGTGAAAGCAGGAGCATGCACTTGTTGGGCAAGATTGATTAGTAGAATGTTGAACGTGACATAAATAAAGGAATCACGCTCATGTAATACTAAGGATTGTGAAGGAAGTTGAGGTTCCACCCCAAAACCAATTGGCAATGGGGGGAGCAGCCAACTCCTTATAAATCCAAACTAGGTCCTTTAACTTTTCAAGACGGGACAAATACTCTCAACACGCCCCCGCCCGTGTGGCGAACTTTCAAGCCTAACACATGGACAACACATATTGGGTGGTGTGGGAGCACGTGTGGCCGTTGGGTCCAATACGTGAAGCTTTGCTCTGATACCATGAAGGAAGTTGAGGTTCTACCCCAAAACCAATTGGCAATGGGGGGAGTAGCCCAATTCCTTATAAACCCACGCTAGGTCCCTTAACCTTTCAAGGTGGGACAAATACTCTCAACAGCCATTGATAGCGGATATCTGCTGCAGCCATGACATTATAGTGGTTTAAAGGAATATTATTTGTCTTCTAGGGGAGAACCCTTCCAAAATGAAACTCCAGGAATTATATAGACCCAAAAGGTTACCTAAAAAATGTGTTACCTCTTAAAATCTGTTTGTACCATATCTGACCCTCCACTCATATTGTGACACGTGGAATGGTAAGCTCTCCCAATCGCCTCGCTGAGCAAACAATCGGTATCAGCTACCGATAGACATGCAAAGCCTACAATCGGCATGCATTGACGATTCTACGGAACAAACCTTGAAGGCCCCGCTTAAATATCCAGAGACTCGTGCCGACCTCAGAAGACCCTCCCACGAGTCCCACATCGAAACTAAGTACTAAGAGCACACTAAATGCCCTCTATAAATAAGCCCCTTCACTACAGACAAGGGGTAAGACTTTCAGCTTGACTTTTATGCTAAATACATTGTCAGTAGAAAAGCTCTTAAAAAGAAACTTACTTCGGCATCGGAGGGTCTTTGGCTAATACCACACCGGTGCCCTAAACCTCACGAGCCTCAGCTTTTCTCGATTCAGGATCGGCATCCCAGGAAGGGAGGAACCTGCGTCAGGCACTCAATCGATCCCTAGATCGTCCACATCACCTGTAAGTTGTATCTATCTTTATCTGTTTAGATTAGCTCCAACAAAATCCATCACTTTTTTTTAAGTGATTTATTTGTACCACATTTACTGACCAACTCTCTAATAGAAATGAGCCCCACCAATATATATGGGAGAGGTGATCAATAATGTGTTCAGTAAATATGCACAAATAACATCACTATTTTTTCATCAAATCCACATCAAGTGTCAACCACCAAGTTGATGCATTAGGGAATTATATTATTATTAAAACCTGTCACTCATTAACAATGTTAATCAATGCTATTTGTAAAACATTTTTTAATCATCAGTTAAATTCACGGGGGCCTATTTCTAAATCTATTTTTGGGCCAACCCAATTGTATAAATATGTATTAAGTTTCACCTTTCCCCACTCCTCCATCTCCTCACTAGTTATTACATTACTTTGTATAATATAGCTATGTGATGACTGCGACATTTTGCTCACTTCTTTATACCATTTCACAATAAATGGACGAGAAGTAGTCTATCAATCCAAAGGAATGGCCAAGCAATTTCTTCAATCCCAATCCCTTTCAAGCAAATGACATTTTTGTAGCATAAAAAAACCTTTTTAGTTTTTAAACATGACCTGACTGGGTGTAGCTAGGGGTGGGCACGGTCCGGATTGGATCGGTTTCACCTCAAAACCACGGCCGAACCAATTACAATATGACGGTTTGATTCGGCTCGGTTTTAGTTACAATCAAAATGAAAACCAAACCAAACCAAACCATTCATAATCGGTTTGGTGCGGTTTGGTTCGGCCGGTTTAGACATAAAACAAAACATGTTACAATAACAAAGAACCTGTTAACAAACATCCTAAAACATAAACTAATCCAGCTACAATTATCAAAATTATCATCAAATCATCCAAAAATCCAATACATCAAACATGGAAAGTTAAGCAAATTTCCAGTAAAACAAAGTTCAACATGCATACAATCCCACATTTGCTAACAAATAGAAATAAACTTCAATATCCAACTAATTAATACAAATCAAACTAGAATTTTCAAAAAACAAAAAACAATACGTAGCATGTCTTCATTTCCTTTCTCAATCACAAGAAACATGTAAAGGCCCCATAGCATTTGATTTCTTCATTTCTACATAAGAAACACAATCACAAATTTAGTTTCAACATAATAAACACACAAGTTATAAACAATTAAAAGAGATGTTATTACCTGACTCAATTGTTTCATAGAACTCCATCTCTTCAATGGTAGGCTCAACTTCTAAAGATATTGAAGTGGACTTCAACCAATTCTGTGTACAAATCAAAGCCTCAACCATAGCAGGACTCAACGAACTACGAAATGAGTTAATTGTTCTCCCTCCCGTGCTAAATGTAGATTCAGAGGCAACTGTAGAGACTGGAATTGCAAGCACGTCCCTTGCAATGGCTGCCAACACTTGATATTTAGAAGCATTCACCCTCCACCAATAGAAGCAACACCTATAGAATATATATATATTAATCAAATACCCATCTTTTCTTTTAACTTCCAGCAAATCCCACACATCATACAATTTGCAAACCACATCGAACAATCAAACATATATTTTAAGAATGATTTATATATTTTATTCCCATTCTGAACAATCAAACATATTCTATTGTGAGACATGGCCCATGAAGATGAAATGAAGACATTTATAAAACCATCAAGTATACACACAGAGAGAGAGAGAGGTTACACTGGGGAGACGATGAAGAGGCCAAAGGTGATGACATTGTCTGCCAAATGCGATGAAGATGGAGATGAATGATGCGATGAGATGAGAGTAGTGAGTCACTTGGAGGTGCTGAGATTTGGCAGCTGCTCTTTGGGTTTTTTTTTCAGATTAGGTTTTTGAGTTTTAGTTGTAGAGAAGAGAAGAGAGAGGCTTCGAAAGTGTAGTGGAGGGTTTTCTTGATTTTGTTATGTTTTGGGGTCCAATTAGGTGTGAAAGGGTACACAATATGCCTTTTTACTAACCAATTGTTGTTTGACACATGTATATTAAATAAAATTAATATTAAATGGACTTATATCGGTTCGGTTTGGTTTAGGACAGTTTGAAAAATACTCAAACCGCAGCCGAACCAAACCAACCCGGTTCGGATCGGTTTTTCAAACTGTTGACTTTTTCTTTGGTCAAAACCAAACCAAACCAAACCAATATAATCGGTTCGGCCGGTGTAATCGGATTGGCCGGATTGATGCCCACCCCTAGGTGTAGCACTATGCTCATTATTTAATAATTTCCTAATGAACAGAGAGCTTCCAAAAAGTACAAGAAGTTTAACAAAATTTACAGGAAAAAGGTGTGTCTTACTTGTGCGGCCGAGGTTTGTCTCGTACTAAGTCAGTCAATCGAGGGAAACGGACGCATCCCGATCCTTCTTTTCTCTCCATTTTCCTCAAATCTCAGTTAATAAATATTAGGACAAACTACAAATCATCCCGCAAATTATGAGGTGATTTTTAAGTTCATACTTATTTTAAAGGACATTTACAATAAGATATTCAAACTTGTGGAAAATCTACAATTTACTCACTTCATTTTTTTTTTTTGTCGAAATCATATCTCATTTCATTAAAACGCCAAATAGGCAGGTGTACAAAGCACAAACCAACAGAACCTTAACACAACCAAGAAAGAACAGCTAAACTCAAACCAAGTCTAGAACAAAGTTCTCATACCCAGTACAGTAACAAAATAACTTAAAATAAAACAACACACATAGTCCAGTGGCCCACCCCAAATACTATTAGAGCCCAACAATAAGCATATAGCCCAATTCACACTCAAAGCTAGGATTTTGGCAAACCCTAGCCTAAGCACACAAAGGCCGCCGTGAGAGGAGACATCACCACCGCACAAAACAGCATAGCTGCACACAAAAGACCCACAAATCTGCCACCAAGACCAGAAGCTCCCTGAACCACATAGCCGTATCAGCTCCAAGACATCCATTCAAGAATCAACAACTCCACCGGGCTTGAACCCGCCTATGCCCCACAGAGAGTGGGGCAACCAATCAAAGCAAGACCAAGAGAAATGGAAACCCAAAGCCCATAGAATCAAGAGAGTGGAGGGTGGTGGTGCAAGCACCAGAGCAAGAGCTCTATACACCTTCCGATGGGGACGCGAGAGATCGCGTTTAGGATTAGTTGCTACATCCCGCAAGAGAGACCAGATCAGAGAGGAGGAAAAGGAATTTGAGGGGTAAATGGAAGATGATGGGACAAACTTGGATTTAGAGAGAGGTTGATGGAGAATTGGGGACACATAATTAAAATAAGACATCAGTCGCAGATCCACCCACAAGAGTGGAAGAAATCACCAAGACAAGCACAGAGGGAGGAGATGGTGAGAATGGCTGAGTATGTTGAGAATGGTAGAGGGAAGAGAGAGGAGAGAGGGGGAGCGAGGAGAGGGTTGAGAGGAGAGGAACGGGGAGGAGGGGTAGTGACCTCCTCCTCCCCCTTGTTGTAAAAGCGGCGGCTGGGTTTTCCTAGGGTTAGTTGAGAGAGAGAGAGGCGCTAGAGAAGAGACCTAGGCCAGACAGATTTTTACTCACTTCATTAATCAAACTATTAGTAAGCATGTTAACTCTAATTAATACTGGAGCCAATTAACTCCTAGGAAGTGCCCTACATAGAGAAGTAGAAAAACTTCCCTTCAATCGCAACAAAAAGTGATAGGCACAAATACATATCACAAATACACAAGGTGATCAGAAGCTGAGGATTATTGGTTGGATAATTTAAGCAAAATTTTGATAGTGATCGCGTACCAGATCGCGTACCAAAACCTTATAAAAAAAACCCAAAACACTCAGGCCCGCTTTGGGATTGCTTTTTTTCGCCAAAAACCTGCTTCACTTTAAAGTTAAGCAGTTTAAGGTGTTTGGTAAAAAGAAAATATCCCGATTATTTTAAAAGCAATGGCCTTTTGACAGCAACTTTTAAAAACAGGCTCTAAGTTGCTTTTCAAGCTGCTTTCAAAAGAAGCAGAGATGAACATTTAATGAATTTTTTTAATTCCCAAAATACCATCATTCATTTTTAAAAATGACACCACCTCCACTTCANNNNACCACCACCACCACATCCTCCTCCTCCTCATCCTCCACCACCACCACCGCAACCACAACCTCCTCCACCTCCTCCACCACCTCCTCCTTCACCTCCACCTCCACCTCTACAACCACCACCACCACCACCACAACCACCACCTCCTCCAAAACCTCCAAATCCACCACCACCTCCACAACCAACACCACCACCACCACCTCCACAACCGCCATCCCCACCACCACCAACTCCACCTTCATCACCACCGCCACCTCCACTCCATCACTACAACTACCACCACATGATTAGTACATAACACTTTTAACATCATGTCTATTTTAGTCATTATTCACAGTTACAACAATTTTATATTAAAATTTACCAAACGTTTTTTACATTGCTTTTTGTACTAACAGCACTTTAAAAATATTGTTTACCAAACATGGAGCTGCTTTACTTTACAGCTAATTATTTTCAAAGCACATCAGAAGCAATTTTTTTAAAAGTGACAGCAATCCCAAACTGGGCCTCAATAGGTCATCAAAGTAATTTAATAATCAAAATTAAATTCAATAACGCCAGCTGTCAATCTTGGGGTGTTTTTTGAGTTTGTTTATAGAAATTAAATGGTGTAGGGTTTATTTATAGTATTAGTGCTAAGAATGGGCATATGACTAAATATCTCAAAAGAAGAACCAAACCCAAAATCTCCTAGTCATCAATTTCATCCGTTCAAACGAAGCAAACAAACTCCCATGCAAGTTTTGACCCACAACAATGGCACTGGAGCCCAGGAAAAACCCACTAATCAGATGTAAATAGAAGAACAAGATGGTTAAAGAGATTTGGGGAGACAGTAAAGTACGAAAACTTAGGTCCTGTTTGGTATCTTACTAAAAAAAGTAAACTAAAAAACTATGATTCTTTTTAAAAATATGAGTTTTCAAATAGTGATTTTAAGATCTAAAAACCCGTTTGGTATTGAATTCCAAACTATTTTTAAGATCTAAAAAAAATTGAAATTAAAATCATAAAATCAGAAACCCTAATCCGCAAATTGAAATTAACAAAAGAAAAGGATAAAGATGTGAGGCATAAACCCTATTAATTTTGGTGGTGCCGCAAAAAAGAGAGAGACGACATAGGGAGGAGAGAGAGAGAAAGAGAGAGAGAGAGAGAGAGAGAGAGAAAAAAAAACTTTAAAACCTCACTTTTTTTGTTTTTAATAAGGGAGCTGATTTTCCCACTCCCCTTTTCTCCACTTACACTCCCTTTTGATTTTTATTACTTTTTAATTATTTTTAGTTTTTTTTTTCTTTGTTTTTCCTATTCTACCCTTATTCTACATTTTTTTGTTCTTTCACTTTTATATGAGGGTAGATTTTCACACACCCTCCAAAGCATAAAACCAGACCCCACCTGCAACACAAGACCAACTTCAAAATATCTCAGTGCGAGTCCGCCATGAATTTCGAGTTCCAACTCCATATGAAGCAAACATATATCTGGGCTTTTGGAAAACTTTTTAGATTCTAAGAGAGAGGGGGTGGGACTCTGTTGAACAGAATTATCAAGCCAGAAATCAAACAAAAACTAAATAAGAAATGAATCTTTTCCTTCTATGTTAATCAAAACAAAACAAAAAAAGACGAAACCAAACAAACCCAAAAACCTCTTCCTGTTCTTCTTCTTCAATTACATTCCAAAAAAACACAAACAACCATGGAGAATAACAAGAAGGAATTGTCGATGTCAGGGGACCTGAACCTAGAAGGCAAGATTGGACGCTGGCGTTGATTAGGTTTTCGATCTGTCGATGTCGAATTGGGAGGAGGGGTGGAGTGGAACAACGGAGTGTGAAAATTTTCTTGTTTTGAAAAATTATTATTTATTTAGAAAAGAAAAGGAAATAATATTAAAATAAAGTAAAAAGAAATTAATGTAGAGTAAGGATAAAATAGGAAAGAGAAAGAACAAAACATAATAAAATTAATTAAAAAGTAATAAAAAGTAAAAGGGAGTGTAAGTGGAGAAAAGAGGAGTGGAAAAATTAGCTCCCTTTAATAATAGGGGTGTTTTTGAATTTTTTTTGGATTTGAGCTTTTTAAAAATGACCTTACTAAACAGGTTTTTGGGGCAAATCTGTTTTTGAGTTTATAAAATTGAATTCAAATAGGATACCAAACAGGATCTTAACTTCTAAAAAAAATTTATAATTGACTTTAGACACTTCTCAACCGTTGAGCAAAAGAAACATGCATCAATATCAGGCCCCACGAATGAATTGGTGTCGATAAGTTATCTATGGTCATTGTCAATTTGTCGCATTCGATATATACTTCCTCCACTTCCTCACTTAATTAATTTGAAAATTTCCACCATATTCAGAAACTTGGGCCACCAGTACTCCACATACTCCACATAGATATTAGGTCAGGTATTGAAGAAAATTTTTATGCCACCGAAATACCACTGTTTTTGCTATCTCTAATAAATAACTTTTTATCGTACATTATAAGAATTCCACGTAACAAAGCGTAATTGGATGAAGATGGCAAAAGTAGAGACATACAACTGTTGCTGCCCAAAAGAATTGGATCATCTTTAGAGGCCTACTTGAATTTCTGTATCATACGCAAATATTAAAGTTTTTCTGCTGCCCTGCCCCTGATGTTAATTAAAGAAGAGCATCAATGAGCTTAACTTGATTTTTCCTTATTTGATAGACAATGAACTTTTATCATGACGGAATTGAAGGTGAATAAAGGTATAATTAGGAATACATGCGAGAGTTTAGAGGTTAAAAACTTGTTTGTTAGGATAAAACTACCCATAATTATAATCTCAAAGGTTTCTTGATCATGGGGGTATTCTGGTTAGTTTATTTATAAACTCTAAACCATTTGTTTTCTCATCATGTAACTTTATTCAAATAGTGGTTGGACTTCTAAACCATTTTAAAAAAAAATTTAAGTTGTTGTAACTTTATTCAAATAGTGGTCGGACTTTTAAACATATTCTGTAAGAATCTCTATATAGAGCACTCATTTGTCTTACTCCATTCTGAGGATTTTGTGAAAAAGGATGTGTTGATGCTTGTTAGTTTATAGGCTATATTCATGTTAATTATATATAAGATAAATGTAGAAATAAATTTAAAATAACACAAAAGCATACCCATGAATGAACTAGCCATTCCTAATGTGATCGGTGGGAGTACTAGAAAAGAAATAAATGTGTCCGCCCCTTTCACTCGAGTTTGACTGATCATCAATGATTATTTGGTCCTAAGTGACACTCATATCTCATAAACGATAATTATTGAGTAAAAAGTTAATGAAAGCAAAAGTCTCTTCTCTTAAGTTAATTTATGTGTTGAGCAATGCTAGCACTATTTAATTATCCAGGGTTTCAATCGATTTTAATACTCCAGTCTCATTCCAAAACTGGATCAGTTTCACCAGACACGATGGAGCACTAGCTAGGGAAACAAAAACTAAACAAGTTAAACATACATTTAGCCATGAACAAACAGCCAAATTGATTATGAAACAACCAAGGCACTGTGATGTGTGGAAGGTTACCTTGACTCTCTTTTTTTTAAATTATAAAAGGTTACCTTCTGACTTTCATATAAAAAATAATATCCATGAACTAACGAAGCTAGTTTTGAACGCGACGCAAATCCCTGAATGTTAACGGCAACAGCGTGGGCGTCGACCGACGTTGACGCGCCCCAAAGACACAAAGAAATCCATTCTCCACTCGTTGATAAGCCACCTGACATAGCATTCGCAGCAAACCAAAACAACATGCGTACTCGCCCATGAAATACAAGATGAAAATCAAGAACGGGACAGGGTGCCAAGAGCCTGGAAGCAAAACTGAGAGCAGTGAGGAGACTGAGAGCAGACCAAAACACCTCATGGCGAAGCGAGAGTAGGTAGGAGCGTAAGTAGGGAATCTTAGCCTAGCCCCAAGAGCCAAGCAATAAGCACTTAAGCTGACTATGGAAACTAGGGTTAGGGTTTGATTTGTTTCAAATGGAGAAGCTGACATTACTGATCCTGGGAATTTGATTTGAACAAAGGTGAGGAGAATGGGAAAGATAAAAGCAAGAATGGCATGAGTGGAAGTGGAAGCAACTTGTTTGGCATGATTGATTAGGAGAATATTAAACGTGACTTTAAAGGTATTGTGTTCATGTAAGATTATTATGGATTGGCGCCATTGATCGTGAAGATCGGCCATGGTGTAATAAAACTAGCTGTCATAGAAGCCAATGTCTAGGTCTCTAATATTTATAGATCCACACCTGGTGAATGAGGAATTTTTTAGCGTTTCTTATTATTTTTGGGAGCTGATTTCCCCACTCCCATTTTCTCCACTTACACTCCCTTTTTCTTTTTAATAATTTTTAAACAATTTTGTTCTTTCTCTTTCCTATTCTATCCTTAATCTACATTAATTTATTTTTTACTTCACTTTTATATTATTTATTTTTCTTTATACTTAATTTTCTAACTTATGGTCAGTTTGGCATTGTTGTGCTGTGAAAATAATCGCTGTCAGATTTGCTGTGAGAGAAATCAGCTGTGAGAGAAAGCAGTTTGATGTTTGGTAAACTTTTTGCTAAAAGTATTGTTGGTATTGATTCTCGCGTAATCAAAAAAATGATTCCTGCATAATCATTAAACCCAGCGTATATCTTCGAAACTAATTCTTGCATAATCAGAAAATGAAAGCACCTCATTAGCTGCTTTCACTTATAACTTTCTCTCACAGCAATTTTTAACAATAAGTGATTTTCTCATAGTTTACCAAACAGGCTAGGTTTCCCAAAATTTTTTAAAAATCACTTATCACCCAAAATAAGCAATGCCAAACGGGCACTTACACTCCATTTTCAGTATTAAAGGGAAAAAAACAACTTAATCTCTTACTCGATTAAAGGAAGAAAAAAAAACTAAAAATAGAGTGCAAGTTGGAAAATTAAGTATAAAGAAAAAGAACTAATATAAAAGTGAAGTAAAAAGAAATTAATGTAGGGTAAGGTAGAATAGGAAAGAGAAGGAACAAAATTGATTAAAAAGTATTAAAAAGCAAAAGGGAGTGGAAGTGGAGAAAATGGGAGTGGGGAAATCATATCCCTTATTTTTATTTACCTCAAATCTTCACTGGCCCACAGCACATGGCAGCCCACTATTCAATCAACAAAAGATATTGTACTGCAGGTTGATGTCGACTGTGACGGACCAAATTCGAAGTTTTTAAATTTCATACTTTTGGGAAAAAACCAAGACATAACCCAAATAGGCTTATAAAAATGCTTGTGGTTTGGGGAAAGAGCCTCGCTACATGAATTAAGTTATGGAAAATGCTAGGCTTACCATATTTTTCATACCACATTCATACCACCTCTCTAATAGAGGTGGAGCCCACCAATACAATAGGGCCCACCTCTATTAGAGAGGTGGTATGAATGTGGTATGAAAAATGTGGTAAGCCTAGCATTACCCTTAAGTTATTAACGCTAGATTCACGTACAATCTGGTACATAGATTGTGGCGGAGATGTGTATCTAATTTTCTAATAAAGGAGATTTTTGAAATGTGAATATTATATATTCGGTTAAGCATCTTAATGATCCGACGTGCATACAAAAAGTTCTAAAATGAATGATTCCGATCATGTATACGATCAATCATTCATTTCTTAAAGCTTTCCAAACGTGCATACAAAAAGTTCTAAAATTTTGAATAGTTACAGGAAAAGATGGACCAACAGCGATCACACTTCTTAATTATACTTTTCATTGACAAGAAAGTCACAATCAATTTGGTTGAGATAAACGAATAAACAGACCAGACATATTTGATGCCAAAATAATACAAGCCATTTACATTGCCAACAGGAAAGAAGAAGAAAACCGAACCAAACCAGAAAAACCTATATATCATGTTCATATGATTACGTTAATTTAGATTTTCCAACATGTTATTATTTAGTATTATTATGTTAATTAATGTCTCATGCGGCCACAACACGGTAAGACTTGCAAATTGTATTTTTGTCATTTCGAGGAACAAAACATACATCGATGTCCGCCAACTCAGGATCCATGGAATTTTGAGACATTAAAGAGAATTCATCATGGCTTAGAGCTTTAGCTGTTGTTATTATGGATCACTTTATGAATCGATCATTACATTATTTGCGTGGGGTTGGACACTTTTAAAAAGTTAAATTATTCATTAATCTGGCCTGTACATGTCAATCTGACGAGGCACTTGTCTCATTTAACTATCAGTGTCGCCTAAACCTTACGCCCCCATTGTTGTTGACCCATGGTCAATTTGTCACGTTATAAATTTTCCACCACTTTCTGAGTCACATTTGAAAATGTGCTCTACTTTCTCTCCATAGAAACAGCTTCGAGGTAATAAGGCCCGGTTTGGTTCACAGAACGGATTTGAGGAAAAATTATTTCCCATGCCATTTCTCAAGGGATGGGAAATGGAAGATTCCTTTCCCACAGTTGGTAATGTCGGGAAAGTAATCTTGAGATTTCACTTTGTTTCATTTCCCATGGTTTTTTTAGTAGGAATGGAAAACAAAGTTTGTATAATTTTCCAATTATACCCATATTAAATAAAATAAAATAAGAAATGCATTTAATGATATATTGTAATTCTAAATTGTTAATGGGGACAAAATGGTCATGAAAAATGCGCATTGATGTTGACTCATTTTCCTTAACTTTCCCATGATGAGGGAAAACAAAACCCAAGTTGAGAGGAGGGCTTCACTTTCCCCCATACTTTCCCATATGTCAGGCAACCATTTCTCATGCTTGGACTTACCAATCATGGGAAAGCAATTGATTTTCCATCCCCAAGCCTCCTTTCCCAAGAATCAAACGGGGCCTAAAAGTGTATGGAAATCAAATGGTGGCAATGATTCAATTCAACATAAAGCATTTTATTTTTGATATATAGAGATTAAAGTGTAATGCTCCATTAAGGATTTTATGTTAAGAATATTTTTAATCTCATCCAATGGATGCATGTATAGAAAATGTGTAACTCACTAATACATCTAATGGATGACTGAAAAAAAAACTATTAGAAATCTTCAACCTATCCTTAACAAAAAAATCCTAACTAGATAAGCTCCCAATATTTGATTATTATAAGTTAAATACGCACACACGTTATTGACGTGCGTAGGAACTTACATTCCAGCCAAGTATGAGAGTGTGTAGAAGTTCTTTTTTGTGTTTTGAAGAATTATGTGTAGAAGTTCTTTTTTGTGTTTTGATGAATTATTTTTAACATGTGTCCAACCATAATTTGCAAGAATGGGGAGTATCCATATTTAGAGGAATATGGAGGCACGCAGTATCCATATTTAGAGACCATAATCAACAATTAAATCACGGGCATACAAATTACCTCTGAAAGACCAAGGGAAGGTAAAAAGAAAAGGGATTTGAGGTTACATTCAGAGGCATTGAAGATTGCGTCATAAGTAATCAAATGTTCAACTTCACGATATTGTATTTTCTTTTCCTGTTAAGAATGTAATGAGAAAGGGAAAATAGGATTAGAAGGAAAAGCAAGTAAAACTATTATACATTTACCGCCACTCATTGACACTAACGACCAGAGGGGTGCATTTTTTTTACATACAAAAAGACCTCACATACAGATTACAACTATGTGCACCTTCCTCACAAGAATTAAAAATTAGAGGGTAAGAAAAAAAAGAATAATCAAATTAATGAACTTCTACTTCCAAAACATCCTAATTAGTCCGTGAAATCAATTTGATTATTAAATCCTTGTAACCATTGTTGCGTTTGAATTATCTGTGTCTTCTGGTGGGGGCTTTACATACTTGCCAATTGCTTTCTGGTGAGTCCGCTTCCTTATCCGTTCTATTTTTTCCTTACTTTTCTGCTTCCTCTTCTCTTTCTGCTTATGCCGTAAATTTCTCTCTTTTTCGTATACACCTTGCCAGAAGACCTCACCTGTTGACGGCCACAACCACCGCCTCCTGGGGTGCTCTGAATCTGATTCCTCTGCCAAGTCCTCATCCATGCTCTTTAGGGTGGAGTATGAGAACCATTTGATCCACATATGACCTCTCCGACTCTTGAACCTATGTTGTTCCTGCATCACACCAGTCTCAGGGTGCACATATACCATCCTCCTCGCGCTGTGGTATGCCCAAACATTTACAAGTAACTCAAGAAGCCGTGAGTAGCAATGTTTGTCCTACAATTTGCAAATACACTCAGTATGTACAAGTAAAGCAATATTTATCAGTAGAAGAAAACTCATAAAAGTAGAAGCAAATTACTTTTGACAAACTCAGATAACAGCGTCCACTTGAATGGTGTTCATCATACATTTGTGCATCCAAAGCATCCACAAACATTCTGCACACCGAACAGTTCATATTAACAGTTAAAGAATTAACTTTCTAAGTAGATCAGTAAGAGCATCTCTGTAAAGATGCCCACAAGTGCAAAATCTCCTACCTGGAAAACATTACAAACTCTAGGAAGGACTTCGTTGGCAAAGCCCAGCTATGCATGACAGACCACGTGTCCCCATCCACAGGCATGGGCGGTAAAGATTCTATATTGTACTTTAAGCCATACATCCTTTTAAAAGCCTCCGAAAAAGCAAACCTTCAATTTACCATGTGGAGAGATTAGTGAAATATTCTTCAACAGACATTAAGAGAGAGACAGAGACAGAGACAGAGACAGAGTTATGAGCAAAATTTATAAGAAGAATCAACTAAAGGATCACCAGTCTTACTTGCAGTTTCCAGCATTTATACCATCACAGAATGACCAAAAATCTTGTCTCAGATCATTCCGTGCTTCATCATCCATACGCACCCAAAAGTACAGTGCATCCCCATGCCTTCGTGTTTGAATAGCATCTAACAATGCATTTTCAGCTATTCCAGATAAAGATGCCTGTTCCAATCACCATCCCCCATATTAGATATAAAGGATCCTACATAAACGAAAATGCAGAAAGAGGAAAATAACTCATTGCTTTGTTTAAACATTTTTCCACTCTGTTTCGAATTTGGAGACTGAGCTCTAAGAATACCCCCAAAAGTGGAGATACCAGACACAACCATTCAGTCCACTTGGTACAAAGTTCTCTTTTATCCAAACTTTGAGAAGGTTTATTATACAATTTCGTTGTTGTCACTTTTTTCTTTGGTATTTTATTTTAAAAGCAACAGTAGTCATACATCATTTGTAGAGTGCAAGTAACAACATTAGGCATTGACATGATGACATGAAGTATCCTAGGCTTCCTAGCCATCATACACATGTGACTGATTACATACACATGATGCCTCTTGTTATTAATTGTATTAATACATATGCAATCATCTGTTCGTGCACTGGCTAGTATAGTTTATGCCATCAAGTCAATGCTTCTTGTTATTAATGTACTCTACAAATGTTGCAAGACTATTATTGCTTAAAAAAATAGAATGAAAAAAAGTTTTGAATCTCGCTACATGGCTAAGACTAATATCATATTGATACTTCTTGTTATTAATTGTTCCCAGAAAAAATTTATAAAAAACTAAAATGGAATCACGTTCTATTAGGTATGATTACTTGATCCATGCTGACGGCACTATGAAACCTAGAGTTTTACTGGTTCCCAGGCCAGCTGAAATAGACCAAAAGCTGCCTTCCAACATGCCATGAATATAAAACTGATAATGCCCACTATCCCAACTTCCAACAAGACCCAAGAGGACAAAACAAAGATGCAGAATGAGCACTGGTAGGCGCTCAAAAGTTTGTTGAAATCATGTGTACAAATGTAAGGCAAAATTAATAAACTTCAGGGAGACAGAGAGACAGAGACAGAGAAGACAGAGAGACAGAGAGACAGAGAGATTCAATACCTTCCTTGCTGTTATTCTCCATGACTGAAACCCTATCCAAGCATTTTTATGGATACGATCAATCCGGTTTGCAATAGCAAAGAAGGCTCCATATTCACCAAGTAGATCTCGATAATAAGGGTTATTAAGAAGTGGAAGACGAGAAGGTGCATCAACATCATCGGTCCCAGGTCTTCGACCCTTAGTGGACTACAAGAATTTATTTTATGCAATAGTCAGAGAGAAATTCAAAGGCGTCTCTACTATATTGACAACAATGACGAGACAAATAGGAGATTTAAAGCCTCAGCTAACAAGAAAATGACAACATAGTTTGCACAGCATACACTTTATTAACATCAATGTTTTGGGCAAAACAATTGTATTGCACGTATGTGCATTTATATCATATAATGTTCAAATAAGTCTATAAAATGAATACAATATATGAGATATTACAGAACTCACCAACCCAATTCCCCGATAAAGAGATTTTAGGTGTAAAAAAGGCCAGGTCCCCTCACCAAAGTAAGGTTCATATATACACAATGGTTGGCCTGTCCTCTCAAGCTCCCTTTCATCCCTTTCATGCAAATCATTCTTGGAGCGATCAACTCTTTTGGCATTTCGATACACTTCCTCCCATGTTCCATGGGATTGATCACTTCTATCCTTTAACTGCACAAGATTTTAAAGTGTGTGTATATATAAATAGACATAGCACCAACAGCAAATAAAAGTGGCGGCGAACTAGTTGAATCCATATCTAGAAACAAATAAATTACTGCACACTATAGTCCTTACCATTTCTTCCTCTCTTTTTTTTTTGGAATTCGCCATCTGACTGTATTTTTCTTCCTCCCATATACTGTATAGAAATGAATAATTGGTTGCAGTGATAGCATTAAATGTCTGCTGTTGAGTGCGATTATACTGCTCCTCGAAGTCATCTAAAAATGTGTGACTTCTCAAATTTCTATCAAGATATGTTAAATTTGATACTGCTTCAAATAAGTGCCATTGCCATTGTTCTTTCAATTTTGGAGGGATTTCTGCAACAGCCCTGGGGAGTGCAACTTCCGATGGGAGAATGAGAACATTTTCAAGAAGCGAAGCATATCCTTCAATAGTTTCCGACACCATCATGCCTTTTGCAGTACCTCTCCCTATTGAGGCAATGTTGCGAGCTAGAGGTGATAACTTTCCTTTCGAAATAACTTGCAATATGATTTGTGAAAGAACCTTGATATTTTCCTTAGGGAAAAGGTAGCCGTTGACTCTATCATCAACCTAATTGTTATTGCAAATACAGTTAGTAGTCCTCCAATGAAGCAAAGATAGACAACAATTTAACAATCCAAAACTAAACAAAAAGGAATTCATGTAGATTCACAATCTTAGTGTTTGAGATGCATAGAAAGCAATCATTGTTACATAGCAACATATTTCATACCCCACATTTCAATCCATTAGATTCTATGACCCAAAATCAACAGTTTCCAGATAATCTTAGCCACTTAACACCAAGATGTATGACAAAGTGAATTTTGACATTAAAATTAGCATCTATTCTAACAGGACCTTTTCTTAAGGGTCTGAAAGTCCATTGATGGGGAGAATGCTCACTCAAAGGAGAAATCAAATTGTACCAATCCTTTCACATAACAGGAACTTAGCCCCTTTTTTAGTTTTGTATGCCAGATAGGGGACAAAATTTTCTGAGGTTTTAATACTGGCATGAGCAATTGTATCAATGTGTCCAAGAAATAAGAAAAAATCATGAGGAGGTTGAAATAGTTATGTGGAAAAAGATATA
This sequence comes from Prunus avium, assembly GCF_002207925.1. Next base: position 482,867 of record NW_018921457.1, read on the forward strand.
TAGAGGAATTTATGAGGAGCACAAAGATCAACAGTGAAAAAGGATTGTTGCTGACCATCCCAAGCACTTGTTGCTTATTATGACTTTCAGTTAAACTTAGAACTCAAGGATATGAATGCTTAGTCATAAAATTTTCGTTGATATAAAAACTTTAAACTTAGAACTCAAGGATTATGACTTTTATCAGACATACAGGAGTGTGGTCAAGTAAGCAACATAAAAAACCATACATATTTCCTGATCATGGAGAGATCTGGGGCAACAATTGGTTTCCCAAGGCACATGGCCTTGATTAAAATGTCTGGAAATGATTGCTCTTCAAGGAAGGATCCATATATCACAACATCAGATATGCTTAGGACGCTGTCTGCAGCCATATCAACAGCTACATGCTTCACAATGCCACTTGGGTACTTCAAGTTGTAAGCAATGGCCTAAGAATAGATCAACCAATAAGAACCATAAAATCATGTATCCTCAAACTTCCTATCAAAAAAATAAATAAATGCATAAATCTTCCCCAAACAAATTGAACCAGTCTGCAGATACACACCTCAACAACGGAACTATAGTTACTTGTTGAGTCTCCACTCAAAACAATAATTTTGAGATGAGAATAGGAATTATTATCCAACGGGAAGTCCTCAAGAAGCGGTAATACAGCCCGTAGAACAATGGAATGCTCCAACCACAAGCCCCTGTACAAAAATTGGCTTCCCACAATTGTAATTACAACATCTTCAGACCCATAACCCATCTTAGCAAGCAGATGATTTTTGTCTAACACCATAATGGAATCTGCCTTGCAGGCTTCAGCAGGAGAACCCGGAATAACAAAAAAGTTTCCAGCATCAAATACTGAGTAAGCCATCTGTGCAAGTAAAGAAACCATTCAAACTTCTAGTTAGTACAATTTAACACCAATGATAGTATGACTACTAAGTCAGAAACACAATTGTCTAACACCATTAAAAATATGATTTTTCTATAGGTATTGTTGGTTTTATTGGATGATGATCACCACTCAACATTCAGGTGTCCCAGGGGACTGAGCCCAAATGCTCTAAATAAGGGCCAAAAATGGCCACTCAGATGTCCAGATGAACCATGGATTAGCATAAGCATCGTAAATCACCCTTTTAACTCCTGATAGAATGATAAACATGTTCAAAGTGCTACAAAATCAAACTTTGTCTGAATCTTACCGGCAGGAAATAATTTGGGAAGACAACAACAGTAGATCGGCTGAAGAGTCTTTTCCAATCATTAAAGAGTTCAATCTGCCTATTTGAAGAGTATTTTCTTGATCGAGTAGCAAGCGCTTGTTCATGGATGGTCCATAGTATAGGTAAAGACTTGAAAGGTTCCTGCACAAAACTGTAACAAGTAAAATCATTCACTTTGGCTGATAGAGAAGTTGCTGATGGGAAAAACACCAAAGCATCAACTAAATTTGAGAAATATACATGAAAAGCAAACTGCAGACCACAGAAAGTGTATTGCAGCTTTTTTATATTAAGAAAATTCAACAAATCATAACAGAAATTTACCTATAAAAGAAAAAAGAAGAAGATAGAAATGAACAGCTGTTGCATAGTTAGGCAATCCCATCCACTGACAAAAGGAATAAAGAGTTTTCATAATGCAAATATACAGATACAGAAGTTTGCACAATATTGTTGATGATCACAGGATGTTCATAGAAAACCACAACAGTATCACGAGAAGAAATCTAACAGCTTCTTTATAAATTATATTCTTGCCCTGTGAAATCTCTCAATCGTACACATTTTCCAAAAGTTTTTCTGATATCAAGGAGTAATGTATCTCTACAACCTTCTCTTGCAATCTCAACATGCAATTGCACTCCTAACAAAGGCCAAATATAATTTTCCTGAACCTGGGAGGTTTCACACCCATGGGCCTAAACCTAGAGCATTTTGAGATCCTTTTTTGAGTATATAGCTATTAAGAAAGACCTTTCTATGGCGGCCTCACTAGTGCAGTTTAGAGGAGATCCTCATGCCACTAAATACGTCTCTTATGTTCTTGCACTAAAGCGTATCTTCAAAATTCAGACATATATATATATATGGAGAGAGAGAGAGAGAGAGAGTAGAGGAAAGTAAAGCAACAAGTTCAAGTGACAGCAATAATTAGGAAGTATCATAATTTTTTATGTAACTAAATGATATATCGTACCAAGAAAAGATGCCCTTTGCTTCAAGAGAGTTCACAAGTATGCCATCATAACTGCAAAATACATATATGTAGTTCAGATTCAACCGCCATTTAATGGATCCAAAATACTGAACCATGCGAATTAATATTGACTTATTGAGCAACAAGTGAAAGAAAATAAAAACCCCAATCCCTATAACATCCATTGTCACAACCAGTCGCATAATTTCCCAGGAAATTAAAGTGATATTACATTTCTCTCAACAATTCAAATAACCATGGCAAATTGGTAATTCATTCGAAACATTTGAATCATGGTGTGAGTGGATTTGGTCCCAATACAGCAAATGAAATACTAAAGCTAAACTTCAAAAGTAAATAGCATTAAGGATCCTGCATACAAACAACTAAACTTGATAATATTTAGAAGATGAAAAAGGGCTCATGAAAAGAAATGAAGCTCAATTGTAGCATTATTTCATTGATTCTCCAAATGAGGTCAACCAAACAAAACATTTGTGCGAGCAGAAACAAGAGGACATTCAATATTGTTGCATTGAAAACAAAATTAGCACGAAAGGCATACTTTAGCCAGTCTATATTGAGCTCTGACTGGTCATGGATAATGGTGACTGGAACTCCTAAACTTCTCCAAACATCATGCACAGGACCATCTTCAAGTGAATAAACCTGCAATTATAAACCACATGACACAAAACACCATCATATATATCTCGTGCAATGATGCATAAAAAGATCCTGCCAGCAAATCTATCCTTAACACAGAATTGAATGTAAATACTTATAGCTAAAAAGACTACTTGTAATCCATAAGACCTGCATGTCCCTGGTGACAAACTAATAAAGGAAGGAATAATAGCAGTACTGTAACCATTAGCATATGAAAACATATAACTGTATGAAGCTATCGCTAAATTTGAAGTTACATTTTTCAAAAGTATGGAAGTCAATTTACCGAAAATGCATATCCAATCTCCTGCAAAGCAGCTGCAACAGTCACCATCAGTAACTGTTGTGAAGCAACCGACAGATCTGCAAAAACCTTCCAAGTAAAAGAACGAAAGCAGAAGGGCAACACAGAAAAACAAATCAGTGAAGATACAGAGTAAGCACTCGGTCATATAGAAACCAATAAGTCAACAAAGCTTCATATGTAATGCATTACAAGTGCAAGTAGCCAAACCAAAACGCAATATCTGAACAGCAATAAACGAGGGAAAAAGTTCGGCAAAAATTGAAAACTCACCAGTGCAAGCTGAGGTTTTCTGTACCCAAAATGCTGCCGTGTCCTATTCATAGCAGAAGTCAAACTAGCCTCTCTAGCTTCCTTCTGAAATTTCTCCAAAAGCTTTGAAGGCTCAAATCTTATGTCCTCCCCAAAATCCAGCAAACCCAACTCCTTCAAAAACCTCAAATCTTCAGAATTCAATTCCACATTTTTCATTAAAACCCCTGACTTTTCAACCACCGAACCAGGCAAGAACATTTGGAAAAGAACCACAAAGAATAGAAACACAGCCACAGTGCAAATCCATTGGAGGTAATCTAGCTTCTTGAGGAGCAGAAACCTTGAAAACTTCGATCTGGGTCTCTGTAAAAATGGGTGCCTTTCAGTTCTACCAGTTGATGAAGACCGAAGAAGAGGGTCTCTCTTCAATGGAACCCCACTTTCCAAAGAACCCATTTTAGCTAGCTTCCCATCAATTTACAATGAAAAAGTTTCAAACTTCACAGGATCACATCAAAATCAAAGCTTATTTCTAAAAGAATCAGATCAAAGATCAAAAACCCGCAAAGTTACAGTCTTACAGACACACTTCTTAAAGGGTGTGGGTTTTTGAGATAGCGTTTTGCAAAGGATGTTTGTGAAGTTAGTAAAAGAGAGGTCAGAGATTGATTGGGCTGCAGCAGTGAAGGTGAGAAGTTGGTGTTTGATATTGACGTGGACTTTGAAAGCGATTTTTTAAGGTTTAACGAAATATTTTGAGAGGAAACAATTGGATTTTTTGTGATCTAAGAAAGGGATAATAACAGGACACGACAAGATGATTGCTTGCTTTGCCTGTGAGCTATAAACTCGGGCCAACCAAAATCCAAACTCATTAGGGTAATTGTCTGTCTGTACGTTCCTTTTTTCATATGTCCAAAATTACAAAATACTTCACCCCCTAAGTCTATGTCCTAAGAATTTCTCAACAAAAAAAATTATTATATATAAATAAATAAAAAGATGTCCTCAGAACTTTTTCTTTTTCACTTTATAATGGTTCCAATTTATTATTGGACCATTTTGGTGTGGCCTGCATAATTGCACCAAAGGTTATTGTATATTTTCTTTTCCGGAGAAAATATCTTCACCTGGATCATTAAGTTTTCAGTTGAATTGACCGAAAGTATTCAATTGCGTCTGTTTTAGTTGATAATATATGTACACCTGAACATCATAATTATAAGAAATATCTCGTGTCATGCTTATTCTGAATTACCATTATTATTTTTTAATTCAAATTTAAAAAATCCAAATAACATTATATATTTAAATAAGCTGCTATATGAGCACATAAAATACAGAGCAGACTGTAAAAAGCTGTCTTGCATGAATGCATCGTCCATGAGAGTGGCAATTGGGAACTTTCCCCTTTGGAAATCTAGTTTATTTTTTGAGCATCCTACGTTACCACTTCACACAATTTCAATTATTGTTTTTGGCTTGGATTTTCTCAATAATTGTGTTTCATAAACTAATAGTTTATACTAGTGGCTGAAATTAAGATCATCAGAGCTTACTTTCCTAATACTTAAAGGGTAGCTTAAAGCTTTTGCGCATTTATTTATTTGATTAAAGCTTTTTGTACTTTGGCAGATTTTGATGGACAGTTTGTTTAGTTTCTCTTTAAAATTGATTTACCAATTGAATGGGAGGTGGACTGAACATACAAGTGATCTACTTTGATTTCTTAGGAAGTTTCATAACTACATTTATGAATCCTAATCCTATTGTTTCACGTGAAATAGATTCTATAATATTCAGTTTTTTTAGTCTCCAAACGAGTGCATTAATGGCTAGGGTTATGAACTTATAATCTATAAATTATTCAAGTGTTTATAAAGTGCCGAAGGAGTGCATCTCCTTTGTCACGTCTCTAGTTCAATGCTTAATTGACTAATTTGACTCAGCTTTGACTATCAGCAAAACAAAACGCATCTCCTCAATTTCCTTCGTTCGGAAAGGAATCAAAAGATGTCCCTCTCTTTGCTGCTTCCTCTTTGTTCCTTATTCTCTTTGGCTATCTGCTGTGCGGCTTAGAGAATTTATACCAGTACGAATGTGTTTAGTTTATATCAGTATCCAAAAATTCATAGCAATAATAACATCCCAGATGAATAAATTCTCATCTTTATGTTTATTCACGATACTTTTATATATAGCCCTTTAAAAAATGTAATAAATATCTGGAATATTTGAAAAATATTAAACTAATGGGAAGTTACACCACAGAAAAGGGTTGTGAACAAAAAATGAATTTCAACAAAAAAAAACTTAGTCAAAAATATGCGCAAAGGGGCATAAGGCATCAGTTTATGTTGTATAACCAGTAGACCTCGTTGTATAGGCTATCTGAAGTCCCCTGCCAAACATCAACAAGTGAATGAAACATCCTGCCTCATTCTTGATCCATATTCATTGCTTTGAACAAACCATCAGTACAGAACAACAGTTGGCCGACAACACCAGATTCCCTTTCACAGTCTGTTACAAAAACCATCATGCAGGAAGGCCAGACGAATTGGTAGGAAGCATTTCCTGCAGGCTTCGATAGAACTGAGCTTCTATGTTAACAAATATCCATGACATCTTTCAATCTCATATTCTCCCAAGAGGGGACTCGAGGGCATGATCATCAACCAACCAGAGACCATAATCATGGAAGCGCTTTATCTTCTTCTCAAAACCCAAGATATAATTGTTGTGGATTATAACATGCATCCCTTTAGTTTCCTGCACCCACGTCTTGTTCTTGAAGTATAACCCTCCAGTTGGGAATGCTGCCTGCGGCAGTAGGTAGAGATCCACCTGCAGAAAATTATAAACATAATCACTCAAAGGATCTAAAGAATTTGTGAAAATATGAAATAATAAACTGTTTGTCACACATATGGGGCCTAAAATTATTGTACCAGTTGTTGGGGACTATCAAGAAAAACTTTTAAAGTGAACATACCTTGTTAGCAAGTTTGTCTAGTGCCCAGTTAAAAGCAGGCTGATCATTGGCCTTCTTTGCTCTGGACCACGGTTGATCTTTCATTTCCTCAATCCACTTCTTCATAACTAATTTTGCTCCACTGGTTGGACGTAGAAAAATCATACAGCTGCATATATAAGTGCGCCCTTTCTTCCCTGGAGGCGGCAGATCATGAGAGTGGTTCAGAGGTTTGACCTGGTCACCAAAATAGAAGATATTACTTACAAAATATAACAAAAGTGCAAGTATCTCTACAGTAACAGATATCACCACATATCCAGCTATCCACTCAATACCTAAAACATTACATCCATCAAAGAATGCACAAACAATCAAGATTGCTGAACATATCTGATGACTGATGAACATGAAATTTTAGACAACACATGCTTACCATCTGTTTAAAATTTAACACATGTCCACAGCTAAAACCAATACAAGTGTACTTACTGCAGTCATATCATCCGTGAAGTACACATCATGTTTCCCTTCCAAATAGGGAAAAGGATCAGCCAACCAGACCATATCAACATCATTGTACATAACATTGTATCCAAGCTCCAAAATATGCAACAGGTGGCGTGGCCTTCGGGAAGTAAAGTTGAAGAATCCCTACACTAGGAAACCAATCAAGATCACTTTTGAAAGGCAAAAATCAACAATTCATAAGGTCTAACAGTTCCAATAATCATATACGGGTCTACAGGAGACAAAGATAAACGCCAAGAGAAGCACTGGAATTAAAAATAAAAATAAAAAATAGAAGGGGGGGAACAAAATGCTGGAGGCAAAACCTGAGAATAAAATTATTTTTCAGAAGTTGTTAGGTAAGTGTGGGAAGCAAAAAGAAGATAATTGAAATTTGAACATCAAATTCCTTCCTCCATGTGCCAATGCTGTGACAGGAAGAATTCATTGGCGTTTCACACCTTATATGCAGGAAATGGCATTAGTGCATTATTGTTACTTGTATGAGGTCTTCCACAAGTACGATTGCTGTTGTGCTTAAAATCAATCAACCATTTTACAAGTGGAAAATACAAAGTCTACTTGTCAAGTAATTCAATGAACCAACTTTAACAACACCATAATAATCTCAAACTTCAAAATACAACTACAAATTAAGCCAAACCCAGAAGTTAGAATCAGCAATTATACCTGAGAACCAAACTTATGGGCAGTTTGAGAATCAAGTGCAGGCGGGACAAGCACTGCGTGGCCCGGCCACCGCTCATTCACCTTATAAAGCGTAGCATAATCTTCAGCAATCACAAGCACCTTGTCCTGGTGCTTTTGCCTGGTAATGCTTATCAACCAATTGTTCAAAAAAGGCAAGTAAGGCTGGCTCACAGCACAAACAATCACAGTCCCATTTTGGGCCACGAATGAAACAGCTTGAGCCAATGTGTAGTCCCGCCACTTTGAGATTGAGGGCTTGGTGACTGAGAATAGGCTCTCTCGCATGCCCACCCAGGGAAAGAAGACCCCCATGACCACCATGAGTGAGAGAAGGACTAGAAGCGCTGTGGGGCTGAAGATCGAATACGATTTTTGAGAATTTGACGAAGAGCGCGGGGATATTGGGTATGGATCTGAAAGTGGGTTGTGAATTGGTCTTTGGTACAAGAACGACGACATTGTTTCAGAGATTAAAGGAGCAAAATTGAAACAAAGAAGAGCAGTATAAGTTTGAGATCAAATGGTTCAATCTATCATATGGCTAAAAATCTCTGATGGGTTTCTTGGAAATTGTTGAAATTCAGAGGGAAACAATATCAAAATGGGATCATTCATGCAGAAGCTCTGTTTTATATATAAAGATGCAAACTTTCAATGGATTATGCACTTTAGAATCGAAAATAGTATCTTTGGGTGTGAGTTTGAACAGGAAGGTAACTCGTAATATGAGATTATTGATGAAAAACTGAAGATGTCAGGAGGTAAAAATTAACAAGGGTGCTGAGAGTGTTTCTCAGTCAGTGTTGGGCTTAGCAGATCACGGTTCACAGGCTAAGACTGGAGGAAGGATTTTGCTTTTTGAAGTCGTTTCGGATTCACAAGTTTTAACACTCTGGATCTGTCGGTGTTTTTTCATCAAACGACAAGTCGTCTTATGTTAACGTCACCAAGTTAGCCAGGTAGGGGAGGAGGAAGAAGCTCATACGTCATGTCGATAAATGCGAAGCAACAGCAGAACTACTAAACCAGTTTACACTCCACTTTTTTTTTTCTCGCATCTAATTACACGTATTTAAATTAACGAGGAACATGTCATTTGAATTTTGGTGATAAATTTTCATCATCACCAAAAGCAAATAAAATTTACAGCCATATAGTTTTCGAGTGCTTTGGGGAGTAAGTAAAAGAAACACAACCACAAGGTGACACTGTCAATAATCATTTACACATCTTTACAAAATTCGAATAAGAGAAGTGAACAATACTGCAACACATTTTTACACATAGGTGTGGCCGAAAACTGGTAACGGATGGATGAAGACGATCAACATGGAAATTCGGTAATGTACTAGAAACTAATGTAACCAATGATCATTCATCAGGTGCAACATTCTACAAATAGAAATTCCCAGACTATTTCATTACAGGACTTTCGACACAATTTGATCATTATTAAGCAGCCAAAGTGAGAGGCTTCGAGTGGGAAAAAGAATTTTGATTTCAAGCAATTGAAAAACTAATGGCTAAGGGAAAAGCTCGAAATCAAAATGCAAAGGAAGGTATTTACAGGCAAATTGACCCACATGACGTGAGATGTTCAGGTAGTGGCATCTTTAACTTGTTTTAATGAGGTCTCACGAGAAAGGCCCAGTCTTCAGCTTCATGGTTTTCTGTTTGGCAAAGAAAGCTGATAGCACACTTTTGCTGCGAACAGGGACACGCACAATCTCACGCCGGTTTGGGTTATCAAATGACCTGAATGCCGTCATTGGTCTCTGACCATCCACCGCTTCCTGCAAGGAAAAAGAACTTCACATCAGCTTTCAAATTTTCCTTATCTTTTAATACTGGGATGAGAACTTGGAGGATAGCGTAGTGTACCCTGTGTCCAGCACCCAATGTTTGCATGGCCCCACCAGAAGCAGGAACTCCACTTGGTAGCTGAAGGTGAGTTGCCGAGGATTTTGTAGGATTACTCCCTTCATTTTCTACATTCATATTAGCTGAAGTATAAGGTATCCTTTCTCTAGTAAAACTATCTATTTACAGCTCATTGAAACATGACAAGGTGATCTGATGGCATAACTTTCCAATTCTACATACCTAAAAGATGGAAAACTCCAGAAGTGTTTACAGAAATTTTTGTGTCTCCAGCACTGCACAAGGGAAATGCAACAACATTTGCACTTTCTTAGAAATATCAGGAGCAAGAGATACATCAAGAGAAAACAAATTATTACTAGTCCCACTGAAACCAAATGCAAGCTTCTTATTTCAATGAGGAATTACCTAGTCATAGCCTGTGGAGTCCCCTTCAAGGTTGACTTCGTTTCTGAAGCTAAATGCCAGGAAAGAGTTTTTGATGCAGCAGCACCTAAATGTTACACATTGTGGAAACACCAGACTCATTATTTGTGCACAAGAAGAAAATGTAAAATCCAATGTTAAGCTGGCCCGGCTAAAACTGGACTTAGAAAGCAAACATCCAACAGAAAGTGACATACTTGAAGATTGAACATGCGCTCTTGCTTGATAAGGATGCTGTCTAGTATCAGTCTGTACATGTGGACTAAAATGTACCTTCTTATTGACAGAATCTATCACGGACAGACAAGGAAATAAATGTAAAAAACTCATCTCAAAAATGGCAAGTCCAATAATAAGTTGATAATATTTGGTCTTACTTGGTAAAACGTAGTGCTTGTGGTGTCTCGGAATAAATGACAACAGCTGCTGTTGCCTCGACCCTTCTTTATCCATGTATGTTTTGCATGTAAGAAGTTTCTAGATTAAGAAATAAAGTTTGTTAAGCTAAGCTCTATCTATTTGATACCCTTTCTATTCTAACATTAGATAAATGTGAAAACTCACCTGATTTAGGCAAGTAACTTTCAGATCCATGGTTGAGACATCTAAGGTTTGCTGGTCAAGAAGGTCAGTTAATTTGTAAGCCACAGTGCCAAGGTGATCGACAGCGTTAACAAGGGCCCGCACAGCATAATCTTTCAGGTTATCCAGTACCCTAATACATAATTTTAAAATCAATTTCAGCAAGGGAAGGAACATAGAACATCATGGTATAACTGAATCGGACAAGCCATGGTTAAAGCATCCAGATACGTGGGACATGTTAGAGCATCATGTTTCTTCTCACAACTTGATCAATGAAATTAAATCTCTTTATATGCATAAAAATAGAACCATATCTTGTGAAAACAGAGATCCTTACATTTGCTTCTGCTCACTATGAAGATAAGACTTTTCACAATATTCTGCAGCAGAATAAAGCTGAGGCCTTAAGTTCTTGAGTTCCTGAAATAAAAATCATATGAAGATATATACCCAAAAAAACATAGCATTGAGGATCCAACCTTTATAAAAATGAAACATTTTCCTCTTCAAACAGCATAACCACAACAATTCAATGGATGTTATTAAGAGAGACACTAGGAACAAAAAAAGGCTTCAAGCTACACCTATTGCACCAAATAACTCAATACAGCTATGTAGTGGCAATTCAGAAAATTCAAGAAAATACACGATATATTTTAAGAAAGAAACATTATGATTTCAGTCATTCAGCAATCTTCATTCAATTTCTAACATACCAAAACCTAATGACAAGTTAATGCATATGATTTCAATCATTACCAATATATAAAATTATAAAATAAAAATAATTGCCAATAGAACAGTAGATACCATAAAGAACCTCAACTGTCTTAACAAGCACAGTGCATTGACAACTAAACATTCATTCATTGCCAATAATTATTCTAGGTAACACAAAAACATCAATAGATTCAAGCTAAACCTGTTTAAATTACGCAGACAGAGTAAGAAGTTTTTGGATCTCAAACTCTCATTAAGCAGGACACCAATAGCCCCACAAATTGAAGGTTCCTAGCAGAGCTCAACTAAGAACAAAAACACTGAGTAGCGAAATTCAATTAAGCAAGCAATCCATAAATGCACCGCGCACCACAAACAAACCAATCAACCAAATATGAAATGATTTCGGATCTACAAGTGTGAGAATAAAAACCTGTAAGGCCTTGACGAAGCTCTTGCTACGCTCCATGGAGACCTCGTCGAAGGTCATCGCCGGGTTGAACGGCCCGGACTGCTCCAACTCCATTTCTAACCAGACCAATTCCGACGATCAATTACCACAAATTTGTACAAAGACAATACAATTAAATATGTAATTACAGCTGCGGTTAGATTTGGGGGGTTAGGTTTTGGTGAGAGTGGGAGAGAGAGTGTGGTGGAAGCAACACCGAGAGGTGGGTTTTTTAATTTTTAATTTTTAATTTTTTTGAGTTAAATGCAAGTGAAAATGACAGAGTATTTATTGCGAGGCGCGACCGCGCACATGTACGGGGGGCAGTTGATGGATCATGGTTGGATGGTGGTTCGGAAAATTTAATTAACGGCAAGGATTTTGTCGCTTTCAGAGGTGGGTTGTTCGATATGAGCCAGTTATTCTTTCTTTCTTTTTTTCTTGGCTAATAAAATATCAACGAAATCAAAAGGTATTTGAGCAATACATTGATTTTTAGTAGTAAATTTTGAGTAAAAACAATATAAAAAAAGTGTTAAATAATTCATTATGCTTTATTAATAGTTAGGTATAAGAGAAATGTCACCCATGCTCGTGTGATCACATGAACAGTGTAATCTATCTATATATATCCCAAAAGACAAAGAATGGTAAAACATTCAAAATACCAAAAATTTTCCTTGATTAATGATTACGTATTGAAACTTTTCATTAAATAAGAATAATATAGTAAAATAACATGTTTTCATATTTAAAATCAAAATCAAAATAAGAACAAGAAATGAAGTCCTATTTTCATGAGACACAACTTTTATTTTTGTTTTGGGATTCTCTTTCTTATACAAATGCAATTTTGCTTTATGATCTCATGTTGTGCGGATTTCCCAACGTTGGCAAAAGATGGCACTTGATGGAGGATCTAGCCAACATAAAATGTCATCATGATAGCAATCATGGTTTGCACTCACTCAGCCATCATCATGTAGCAATGATCGAAATAATCGAGATCCCAGGCAAAACTAAAGAGAACTTTCCCTCCAAAATTTATGCTCAATGATGCTCTGAATGTTCCCTCAAACAGCAAACACCAATGCATGCAAGGTTTGCATGATTGCACCCCGATGAACAGTATTTTTAAAAAAAAAATTATGGACGACTAATCTTAACACAATAACATTACATAATATATTCCGTTATGAAACAAAACAAGGCCAGCCTCAACTAAACAAATGGTAAAAGGCAGCTGGCTCTTCTTCTAGAGAGCCAATATTACTTTGAGAATAAATTAAAGTCATGGGGTTGCATGTTAGAAAAAGCCGTAATCCAGCTCATGGGGATGTCTCTCTTAAGCTCCTGCCCACATTCTTTCAAGTTATCACAGGTTCACATTAGAGCATGCAAATTTTTGGGGGTCAACCCTCTGAAAATTTACCTAATTTTCTCGTATCACATACTTTCACACCCACTGTCATGTGATATGAACATGTTATAACTTATATATAGAGCCCATCCAAGACTTTGAGCCCACACATGGAATGCATGTCTCTTCTAAAAGTTTGTATAGCATATGAATTTCAGCATGGACTCATGGTTAAGATATAAAGAAATATACAAGGAATTTGTAATTAAAGTGGTTAAGAATATTGACCCCTGCATCTAAGATTATAGGTTCGTTTCTCCTTCCTCTAAATTCTAATATCACTTGTATTGAAAGAAATAAACAAATATTAGGTCAGATCCCATTGGGTCATCTTTACCAACATTTTTGTTATGTTCTTTATTTTAAGCTATTCAGTCTATCCATATACCGAGTTTAGTTCAAACAAAATGTAATATTGGATTAAATATGATCGGTTGGCTTGGTTCAGTCATTTTTGGCTTTTTTTGGTAGGCATGCCCACTCCTATATAATATGTGAGTTTTTTTGACACGCAAAGAATAAAATTAGAATAAAATTGATGAATTTGAGTCGGAAAATTTTAAAACACATTAAAATGAGTCACTAGACATTTGAACATTTCCCAAAAATAAAATAGGTTTTTACAAATAAACTCATTTTAGCATGACATATTATACAAAAATTTATATAAAGCCTATTTGGAGAGGAAACCCCAAAACTAGCCACTTGTCATTTTCTAATTGGTTCTTATAAAATTTTAACACACTAAGAACTAATTACAATATGACAAGTGGCTAGTTTTTGGTTTCTCTCTTCAAATATGCTATATAAAGGGTATGTATAATATGTCATGTTAGGATGAGTCTATCTATGAAAAACCCAAAATAAAAAGTAAAGTTGTCTTCAAAATAAGATGTAGCATAACAAGAAAACCCTAGCCGCTAAGAGAGAGAGAGAGAGAGAACGTTTCAGATATAGGGGTTTTCCCCCATATCCCATCTTATCTTCGTTGTTCTTCAGCTTTTGGTGGACTTACGTCAATCTACTTTTCTTTTGGGAAATATATTGTCTCATATATGTGTTGCCTTTGGTTGTGCCCCATCATGCGATGCAGCTCTTTGAGGCGTTGCGACTTAGTCATGGTAGATCCACTTCTTATTAGTGTGTTGAGGCCCATGAGTAATTAGGTGGCGCTCTCTATGTCATACCCTGAAGGAAGATTATTGGCGGTTGGTTTTCCTTTTGTCAACGTTGTTTTAGTTTATTATTATTATTATTTTGGTTTAGTTTGTTCAATAAAGTCCAAAAACTCTACGAGTTTTCTGTTTTTTTTTTCTCTCATGATTCCAAAAACTTAGTTGAGTTTGTTGGGTGTTCTTAGTCTCTTTAAGAGAGTCATGCGGGTTAGCGGCTAGTTTTTGTCTTTGATGTTATTGGACTAGATTCAGGGAAATTATGGCGGTTGAAAGGGATTTTAGAAAAATTATTTTCGAATGTGATTTTCTCCAGATCGTGCTCAGGTCAAACTGAGAAATTTTTACCCATGGTTGCCATATCAGACAAGATCATGAGTTCGAGTATGTGTGAGTCTAATATATTATCACTAGGGGTGGGTATCAATTCGGCCGAACCGATGAAACGGGCCGAACCAAATCATAATTACTGGTTTGGTTTTTTTTATCAAGAAAAAGTCAAATAATTTAAAAACCGAACCGGATTGTATATGGTTTGATTTGGTTTTGAGCTTTTGTAAACTAGCCTAAACTAAACTGAACCGTTTATGTGTATATTTACTTATTTATTTATATTTTATTTTACATGTGTAATACTCTAATTAGTTAATAACTATATATGAATATTTGAATTGAGCTATATTAGTTAGTGAAATATAAAGTTCTATGACATTTTGAGCTTTAGGATGGTTTCGTACTCTATAAAATGATTTATGTATGAAGCAAGTTGTGAATTTGTTGGTTACAATTGGGTTAACAATGTTGAAAAAATGCAAAATGAAAGAGAATTGGGTTAAGGCCCAAACCAGCCGAACCAAACCGTCTTAAATTGATTTGGTTTGGTTTGGTTTTTTTTATAACTTTTATCCAAATCAAACCAAATCAAACCAAATCAAACAGTCATATTATAATTGGTTCAACTATAATTTTGAGGCGAAACCGATCCAATCCAGACCCGTGGCCACTCCTAATTATCGCCCCTCAATAGAAAAGATGCTAAAAATAATAATTTGTAGCATAGCTGCATAGCACGTGTGTACCAACGACCAATCACATATTTTAGTCATTTTAATTAACCGATAATTCCAATTTATCCAAAACAAAACTTAATATTATCCAAACAGATTTTCCGTTTTCTCTTCAGCCAATAAAATCCCTAATGTTACAAACTTTCTCGTCCTCTTTCTCGAGAAAAATGGCATTTTCTTGCCTTCTCTAAGCCTTGAAGTCACTTTGTGCTGAAAATTTCCGATGGTGATTCTCATTCCTTCACCAGAAATATCCAGAGTCCTTTGTCACCCTAACCCTAGCCTTAAAAGGTTTAAAATCTTGACGAACAATGAGAAATTTGAGGTTAAGTCTAGGGCGACGGTCAGGGTTTGCTCCAGAGTTAAAGATTGTACGGTGAAGATGTCGGAATTGGATCAGAATGTGAGGTTGTATGGCCAGTTCTCAGCTCCAGTGAAGCGAGGTTCGAAGCCGAGCAAAGAAGAGGAAGAGAAGCAGAATTACTATGTGAATATGGGCTATGCGATTCGGACTGTGAGAGAGGAGTTTCCTGAGCTCTTTTACAGAGAGCCTAGCTTCGATATTTACAGGTTTGCTCTTTGTTATTGCATTTACTCTTTGTTTGGTTGCTGAGAAATGTAGGGTAAGAAAGAAAGCTGTTGAATTTCATGTTGTTTGTTGTTTTGTTATATGTTTTAATTGAGAAATTTCTCAATTAAGCAATCTATGAGTTTCAATTTCATTGCTTTTGCAGTACCTTCTGTTTGATTGCCTAGGAAAGGTTGAGAAAAATCAAAACTTTGAGTGCTTTCTGTAGTTTGTGACATGAGAGTAAGAAAATTTAAGTTGCAATCGAAATGTTACTCCAACTGAGGCTCAAGTCTTTTTGAAGATTTCAACATGATGGTATGTGTTCATGGTTATAGTTCAATTCTATTGCTTAGATTGACTGTGGTAGTTTGTATATTGATAGTTGATTTCATTTACCCATTATAACTTTAGGTTGTAATATCATTGGTTACCCCCTATATATGTTAACTTAGGAATTTTGACCCTGTATGTCTGACGAAATTTGGTCTCCGGAAGGAGCTCAGGTATGCTTTAGTTGGGTTTGGCTACAATATTGTCAGTATATTAGGGGTTGGCTTCAATGATGTTTATTTAATTATTTATTTCTGTCAGAGGATGCCTCCATAGTGATGTATATGTAAATTGAAACAAGATGTTGGAATCTAAGTTATGTGTTGTGCATATGCTTTAGATTGCCAGTACTTTTTGATGGCTATAGAGTAATCTATGTGCATGAATATGCAGCACGAATGTGGTATTCAGTTGCCTTGTACTTTTAATGCATGTATTGCCTTCCCATTTCTTTTAGCTCTTTTGTAAACGTGAGTGATGTTCATAATGTTGTTCCCCATAAAAGCTTCTGTATATTACATGGGATTTTGCTGTAGAGTATGCTAATATTTGCTCTGTATTCTGTATAGGAACGATATCACATTTAAAGATCCGATCAATACATTTATGGGCATTGAGAATTACAAGTCTATATTTTGGGCACTGCGTTTCCATGGAAAGATGTTTTTCAAGGCCTTGTGGGTTGATGTCATTAGCGTATGGCAGCCCATGGACAATGTAATAATGGTTCGCTGGACTGTCCATGGCATTCCACGAGTCCCTTGGGATAGTCGTGGTCGATTTGATGGAACCTCTGAGTACAAACTTGACAAGAAAGGGAAGATCTTTGAGCATCGCGTTGATAACACTGCTCTCAATTCTCCTCCTAAGTTTCAAGTTCTGGCTGTAGCGGATATAATACAATCTCTTGGCTGCCCCTCAACCCCAAGGCCAACCTATTTTGAAACTTCATCTTCATCCTCAAAGAGAACATGTTGATGTCAAAATTTTGGTGTATGCTGTGCTATAGTTGAGAGTACATATTGAGCAAGAGCTTGGCATCTTCTTCTTCAATGACAAAAAAGTTGGTTCAGATCACAACATGTTGCCCAAATTGACAAAGGTACTACCAGACTTCAGGTCAATAACTAGCTCTAGCAACTATAGATTGTACTAATCAGTAAAAGCTACTAAGATTCTGAGTTCAACTAGACTTTTGTACAACCCTTGTATACTTTGTATAGTGTGAGATGACTGCAAGTTCCCCAATAATGTATCTTATTGTAATATCATATTATAGAAAACTGAGCACCAGTGGCAACTGCCATGAGCCCATGACACTTTTTTGGATATTTTGACTGTAGAAGAAGCTGTTTGAAGAAAGGGTTATTTAGTACTTTTCTTTTAATGAAGAAAAGTTTAGGGGGAGGGGGCTACCCCATCACAGGGCCAGATATACCAAGCCCTCTGAGGGTGCTATAGTTTTGTCAGTTTTGTCGAAATGCTCTGGTTTGGAACCAGGATGGGTTCTTTCTTTCACCAATCCATATGAAAATTAGATGTGTCATCAATGTTGATAAAGTTGTGTATGGTTTGTGAAAATGAATTCACATGATTTTTATTTTATTTTTCGACATTGAAAGGAAGATTAGTGAACCAAATGTGCGGCTGAGCATGCTTATGTCCAACATTCGCCAAAGCATCTGGCATCAAATTTGTTTCACGAAAGATATGCCGAAAACTGATAACTTGAACTTGTTGAGCCAACAAATTTACATGAAAGATAGAACCTTTTCACCAAAAATAAAAATAAAATTGTTGACATTGGAACATGTTGGACCCTCCAGGTAGCATCTGCTTGCCAAAAAAAGAAGTGAAAAACTGGCGATTTTTTCTGTCCATCAGGAAAAACTTCGCGATTTATGTGGTGAGTATCAAAACTCATAGACGTGGTTATCAACACGTATGTGATGGGCCTGGCAACAAATATCCTAATCCTACTATGGAATGCAGGGAAAAATTAGCATTGAGACAAAAAAAATTTCTCTTGGGGTAAGCACATAGAAATAGTAGTTTCAATTTGCTTCCAAGTGTATTCAAGGGTGGAACTACACTAAGGGTTACAGCCCAGCCCAGTGAGGTTTTTCAGGGAAAAAAATATATAATTTATATATTTAACTTGTTCTCAATATTAGTCCAGTATATATTAACTTAATAAAGCCCAACAAAGTTCAATTCTTTATAAATTTAGTTAAAGGATAGCAATAAAAATACACATTAAAATAGGTTCACTTTTAATTGTGTTGTTGAACATATTTTCATTTTGATCATATGTGTTTACCATTGTGGTGCTAAACTCTATTTGATTTATGTTAAAATTTATTGAAAATCAGTCAATGGACCTATGAACTAGCGCAGTTTATATGATTTAATTTTTATTTTTATTTCTATAAAGACTATAGAAACTGTAAGTACCCAAAAAATAATAATAATTAGATTTTAAGCTAATAACTTTAGTTAGTCTTGTAAAATTCCTAGTTTCGTCCTTGAGTGTATTATGAAAAATACGAATTGAGAGATGTGTGGAGAAATGGAAAACAAAAATAATCTAATAAATGAAGAGTCAACAACTCTTCAAAAGAAGGCAAGACCCTGAAAGCGTGATGCAGGTACCTAAAGTGCAGGGTTGTTAAAGGTAGGTCTGATTCGACAAAAAAGCTAATTGGTATGGAATTTTTAATGATATGTACATGAGATGAATGATTGGAAATTCACTATTATATCAAATATAGGAGACATAAATTATTAAAAAAAAATTATATAAAATAAACTTTAGAAATACACCAAAAGTCCATTTACAATATATCAGAGAGACTTTTAACTTCTTATAAATTGCAAAATTGCCATCAATTTATTAAAACAAGCCTAACTTCAAAACCTCATTAAAAAAAACTCAAAACACTCAATAGAGCATCAAAGTAATTTAATAATCAAAATAAAATTCAATATGGTCAACTGTCATTTTTTGGGTTTGTTTATAAAAATTAAATGGTGTAGGGTTAATCTATATTATTAGTGGTAAGGATGGGTATATGACTAAATATCTCATAAATGATATATAATCATCTGTACAGGAGCAAGCTATTAACTTTTTTTAATTGTAAAATCGTTTTTATGAAAGAAAATGCAAACCTCACATTAACTTATTTCCTTGTCAATCCTTGTCATTTCGGATGATGGATTAACAGTATGTTTAGATTAACAATATGTAGCTTTTTTTGGTCTGAACCATGAGGTGGTTCTGGATGGGCCCTAATTATGGGTGACACCTTTAAGCCTTAACTACAACCCAGACTAATCCCCACTCACACCGGATCGGCCCGTAAAGGGTAAAGTGTTGGCCAAAGTGACAATATGTAGCTTTCACTTAAAGTAAGAAACAAATATGTAGCTTTCGTGGACTCTGTCCACTTATAATCTTATTAGCTGCCCATTTGCCAAACATGGCATTGGTTACTTCGATGTCAAGATGACTTGCCGAACATGGTTTCCCCCATTTAACGTGTAGTTTTATATTAAGAAAACGTATAGTTTGGAATATTGTACATTTGCTTTCAGATGACTATATATATATATGTTACTATATTCGGCAAGAAAGTGCCGCGAAGTTTCCAAATATAGGTAACACATGAAAGCTGCCACGTTTTTGTACAATAACTATATAAAAGTAATGTATATGGAGATTTCTTCATAAATTTGTTTGTATCTAGAAATGAGAGTTTTTTATTTTATTCTTTAAGGGAATCAAACTTAAGACTTTGAGGGTATTTGTAATTACTTTTGATCACTTGAGCAACAAGCCTTTTACATAAATAAAACATTGTTAACTCGTCCATGCATCCATTGCAAATTAATGATTAATAAAAATTGAAGAAAAAATAACACATAAAACCAAATCAAATCAAACTAATTCAAATTATGATTTTAAAAATCCAACTTAATTAGATTGGATGTTGATTTTAGAGTGTTGAAAAAAAAAATCCAACCAAGGATATTGAAATTTAATTGTATATTAGATTACAGATTTTAGATTATACAAATTTAATTGTAATTAAATTGGAATTGATGGTCAAAAAATAAAGATATCTTGCAAGAGCTTGTAGCTCAAATGATTAAGAACATATATTTTTGCATTTCAGGCTCAAAGTTCAATTCCCCTCTCCCTCCTTATCGCTTGTGTCGACAGACAAAAAGCAGATAAAGACATCCTGATAAATATCCTCGGTTGGAAAAATATTATAACATTGAACGTACATTTTTCAATGTCCTGAATAAAAAATTTGTACTAATTTGAAGTGTTTTTAATTGTTGAAGACTGAAGACTTTGGGAAAAATATCTTTTGGGTTTGAATTATTTTTCACTTAGATGGCCCACATTATGCCTTTGCTAAGCATTAGGTGCCGACACAAAAATATCTTGAACTTGAACCACCAAAAGTGTCTATTCTCTAACAAATTATATTTTCCTAGGAATATAGGCAAAATCCTCTCAAACTGTAAAGAAACCAAAACTCTATAGAAATTAAGAAAACAAATAAATCCTATAAATAATTGGTCCTATTTTTCCAACCAAAAAAAAAACTTTTATTTGCAAGTTGCTTTACAGGTGCAGCGTGCAAGAAAGACGTGGTGCGCTCTGTGCCGTTACCAAAGTCCTCGGCTGTGCTTAAAACAACGTCTCGTTGTCTTCTCCCGCTACGCGTAAACGTGTGAGCCGCGAGCCTCGGCGCGCATTCCAAACCAAACCATCACAAACCCAAAAAAAATCTCTAAAATTAAAGCAACTAAAAAAAAAAAACCGCTAACGTAAATAAACCCAAGGCTCAAAATTGGTTAAGGAAGGAGAGGCTCTGCTGGAACCGCTGAAATCACGTGTCCATCACGTGCACTAGGGTTTTTGTAAATTTAGAGGATTTGGTTATAAATGTGGGGTCGTGTGCCGACGTGTCCGTATCATATTAAACTTTCTGATATGGTATGGACGTTGGACCGCATGGCTCGCTGGACAGAACAAAACTCCACCTCTCAAACCTCTCAACCTGTCCTAGTTCCATACAAAATCTCATATAAACAATCATGGTAGAAAAAGGATAACACTGGGAGAAAAAAATCAGAAAATAGAGAGAAAGAGAGAGAGATTGAGATAGAGCTAGAGTTTGAAACAGATCCAAAAAGCCAAATCAAATCTGAGGATATCCCATGTTTAACAGGGTTGTTTTTTTTCTTTGAAAGAAAAACAAACCCCACGAGCAAAGGGATATCTCAGTTTGATTTGTGAGAGTTTTTTTTGTTGTTGTCATTGATCATTCTCTCTTGTGAATCTTTTGTTCTTGTTATTCTCATTGTTGTTGTTGTTGTTGTTGTTGGGTTTGGTCTGCAATGGAGGGAGAGAGGAAATACATTACGTGTGAGGAGCTGAAGGAGCACAACAAGCCAGGGGACTTGTGGATCTCTATCCAGGGTAAGGTATACAATGTCTCTGATTGGGCCAAGGAACACCCTGGTGGGGATACAATTCTCTTCAATTTGGCTGGCCAAGATGTCACTGATGCATTCATAGCATACCATCCTGGCACTGCATGGCAGTACCTGGGCAAATTATTCACTGGGTTTTATCTAAAAGATTTCAAGGTCTCTGAGGTATCCAAGGACTATAGGAGGATGGCCTCTGAGTTTTCCAAACTGGGTTTGTTTGAAAAGAAAGGGCATGGTGCTCTGTATTCTATTCTGATCATTACAACCCTGCTTCACCTTGTTGTGTATGGTGTGTTGAAATCTGAGAGTGTTTTGGTCCATTTGGTTTGTGGTATGATGTTGGGGGCGCTCTGGATTGAGGGTGCTTATATTGGTCATGATTCTGGCCATTACCAAATCATGTCAAGCAGAAAGTGCAACGACATTGCTCAGATTCTGGCTGGGAATTGCCTTACTGGGATCAGCATTGCTTGGTGGAAATGGACTCACAATGCTCACCACATTGCCTGCAACAGCCTTGATTATGATCCTGATCTCCAGCACATTCCAGTCTTTGCAGTGTCCACAAAATTCTTTAATTCAATCACATCAATCTTTTATGGTAGGGAGTTGAAGTTTGATCCTGTGGCTAGATTTTTAATCAGCTACCAGCATTTTACATATTACCCAGTCATGGTGGTTGGAAGGGTTAACTTGTTCATACAAACATTCTTGTTATTGTTCTCAAGGAGTAGTGTCCCAAACAGAACTTTGAACATAATGGGGATCCTTGTTTTCTGGACTTGGTTTCCTCTCCTTGTTTCTTGCCTGCCCACTTGGAGTGAGAGGGTGATGTTTGTGCTGGCCAGCTTTACAGTGACAGCACTTCAGCACATCCAATTCACCTTGAACCATTTCTCAGGAGATACATATCTTGGACCACCCACATCAAATGATTGGTTTGAGAAGCAAGCAGCGGGGACTTTGGATATTTCTTGCTCAACTCGGATGGATTGGTTCTTTGGTGGCCTGCAATTTCAGCTTGAGCACCATTTGTTTCCCAGGTTGCCTCGTTGCCAGCTGAGGACGATTTCCCCTACTGTAAAAGAACTATGCAAAAAGCACAATTTGCCCTACAGGAGCTTGTCCTTCTGGGAGGCCAATCTGTCCACCCTTAGGACTCTAAGGACTGCTGCCCTGCAGGCCAGGGACCTGTCCAATCCTGTCCCAAAGAACTTAGTCTGGGAAGCTCTGAATACCCATGGCTGAGATTTTCTGAGGCTTGTCAAATATATTAACTGCCCCACCCACAGTCATTGCCTTTCTCTTATTATACAATACAACTTTGGGGGATCTAGGATGAAGATGATTAATCGATCAGCTGGGTTTTGTCAATTGAGATTTCATATCTTTTTTCCTTTGGCATTTCTCTTCTGTAATCTATGATTTCAGTATGTTTTCTGTGTCTAAACTTGCAGTATACAAAGGTATTAACTTTTGGTTGATTTGCAGTTTTATGTTTTTTATTTTAATACAGATTATATAGAGATGTATCTCCATGCAACTCTGTGTTTGTTGATTTGGTAGGCCTTTTGTAATATTACAGATACTAGTTTGATGAAAGGCAAATTCATTCCCAATTTATTTATGTGTTTTCTTGTCCAATTCTTTTACTTTCACTAGTATATATGCCTACTGAATATTCATATCTCCAGTCTCTAGTCTCCAGTCAACCATAAACAGCATGAACAGAGGCAAAAGGACAACAAAAAAGAAATTTGGGATAAGTGAATTAGTCAATGTGTGATGATATAACACTGTTTGTTATTCTCTACCAATCACTTCATATCACGCGTTATAATTTTTCAAAATGGTATAACATGCCGTTTGATATAAGTTTTTCGGCTCCCTCAAGCTCTCTCAGAGTGCATACCATCTCACCCACCCCAGATGCGACACCCCGGGCCCCTCCAAAATAATGCAAACAAAGAAAAATGTACTATGAATTGTGGTGCAGGCATTGCCTCAGCAGACGGCAAGGTTGCCTATTTCCCAAGGGCTAATTAGTAATTATCACTAAAATCTCTCTTCCAAAGAAAGATTCCAAGTTCAATTTCCTTTTCTTAATGTTCTACATTAATTTAAAAAGATATTTAGTCATATACCCATTCTTAGCACTAATAATATAGATAAACTCTACATCATTTAATTCATTTTATATAGGATTTTTCTTTTTATAATTTAGACTCATATGGTGAGTATAATAGTAAATCTCTCTAATTTTAAAAAAAGAAAAAAGGAAAAGTTTGTATTGTACTAGATTTTATTCATTGTAGGCCACAATTTATGCAGGCCATCTTTCGCTTTCATGCTCTGTTAGTGGAGAAATTTCCATCTGATCTGACTGAAGGGCAAACCGGACAATGTTACTTGGTTTCGTGATTCTGCTCAAATGATTGACAAAATGTCGCTTTCCAGTGCTCTATTTTGTATCAAAGCTTCGGCACAGCTTTGTAAATTTTGGTTCATCCTAATAAAAAAAACTTGTGGTAAAAACAGCTTCAAATGGCTCGGATGTCAAATTTGTTCCCCTTTTGAATTATGCTCAATACCAAGAAATTACATATAGGGATAACCATTTGATTATTTCTTGGTTGGAGAAATGCTAGCAATCTTCTCTCTAACCTTCTTCTTTGGACCTTCTCCCCTTTTTTCTGTATGTACAAGATTTAGTAAACATATGAATCTCTTTGCACTGGCAATACTTTTTCAAAAGTCAATAATAATTATTGTGGCACGGTATCATATGTAAGATTTCAACATTCCTGGACTTTGGAAAACTTTTTCAATGCATATCTATGACTGTAATTTGGACTTCTATATACGGACTCTAGTGTTTTTTTTATACAAACTATAATGGGGAGAAGGAATTGAAGTCCGGGTTTTTGGGTGTAGAAGTAAATGCTCTCAACCACTCAAGTTATAAGCCTTTTGCATAGTTTAGTTGAGAAAATGAAGAAAATAAGTATCAAGAACACACGATGTTTCTATATGTATTTATGCATAATACTGATATATGTAAGAATTACACAAACATCAAGGACAACTAAAGTTGTCTCTGATTCAGAATTTAATTTAGACACTGCTCTTGATGGAAGAGCTATATTTAGTTTGATCATCATAATACTTGGACCACAGCATGACCCCTCCATACTTGGGAGAACCTTTAATTGCTGGAAGCACTTTAGAAGTGAGATCAGCCACAGGAATGAAGCCACTTCCAGCAGCTGCAGGGGCAGCTGGCAATCCTAGGAATATCTTGGTAGCTGGAATATCTGAAATCCACTGCTTACATGCATTTTCAAGGTTGCTAAGATCCCCAGAGGAGTATTGGCAAGGTGGGTTGTTGTAGAATTGGACCCAAACATTGTCAAAAAGGCCTGTCTTGAGGGCACCCCCAACCCAAGCATCTGGAAAAGGGCACTGAGGAGCTGCAGTTAAATAAACTTTCTTACCTTGTTTACTATATGCAGAGAGGTACCTTGCAAGGTCATCCCAATGTAGGTTTGTTCCTCCTTCAATGTCGAAATCAATTCCATCCAAAACAGCGTCACCCAGTGGGCGAGATGAAGAGCTTCCCCCCAAGAAATTGTTCCATAAGTAAGTAGCAACTTGCCTAGCATCCTCTTTAGATGTGAGGTAGTAGCTCCCTGCTCCTCCTCCAATTGAAAGAATGACCTTGACCCCTTTTGCTTGGCATGATTTAATGTCAGAGCTCAAGCCAGTGCAGCCATTAGTGTAGGGATCACAGTGTCCAGCTAGATTGATCATGGGGGTCTGGCCATTTCCAAAGGTTGGAAGAAAAGCTAGGTTCACAAATTCAAAGTTGCCGGTGGCACAAGTTTCCTCCAAGGTACCTTCATTCCCATTTTGACCCCAGTAGATGGCAATGCCTGCAGCATCAGCTCCAAATTGTACTGCTAGGCTTACTGAAATGAGAAATGCTACGGAAATTGCTAACTTTGGTGCCATTATACACTAGAATAATGTATGCTTAGCTAGTAGCTGCAATATTTTTTCTTGTTACTGCTTGCTTGTAGTATTTTGATAAACAGATCTTTTTATAGGAGAAAATTATCCCCATTCTGATGGCAACACCCTGTGCTTTTGTGGAAGAGTGCGTGGCTGAGAAGTCACTTTGTTTCTCCCCTGAATTCCTTTGTATCAAATTATCAATGGCTGTGGATTAACGCACACGGCATACTAGACCACATCCTCACATATTTGAGACATCTTATGTAGCATTTTCACACTTCCATTTTATCCATTTGAACTCCTCTTTTTTATTTTTATGCTTTGAAAATTATGTAAACGAAAAGATTATCAAAACATAAAAACATAGAGAGTGCAAACGGACAAAGTAAGAGCATAAAAATCGCTATTTTACTTATTTTTCATTCTCTTTTATATGTCTAATTGTGAATAGTGTAAAATGGTGGGGGATTAACGTAGAGAACTACTTAATTAGACAAAATTAAAATGGGATTTCCACGTCCTCTAAAATATTGAGTGCACATTTAGGTCCCATGTAGTTTTCACCAAAATTTTTGTCTCCACTTTTTTGTGCAAAATGAGTTGCAGATCACAATCTGCAAATCATCACAAATTACCACAATAAAAGAGAAAAGGAAATTGACTTTACATGATTAATTGGGGCATGTATTTTAACTCTCAGTCACGTAACAATCCACAGTTTCTACAAAAAAACAAGACCAATGTTATATGAATCTCTCCTCTTCTCTTTTTCCAGTGTTTCTTTTACACAGAAATGGGTTCTGATTTCTACATGCTTTGAATGCATATTTTTGGCTATGTGACAAATAGCTCACGACATGCATTGAGGTTGTGTTGTGCCTTAACAGTTCATTCGTCTTATGTTGTCATATTTTATTTAAACCCCCTCTTTTGTTTATTTATTTAATATGATGGTGTTCGCTTGACACAAATGGCATATACAGTGCAAAGAATCCACTTTCGAGTAATTGTTCATCTAAGTAAGGTTCTAAGTTCGAGTCATACACAAATTAGGTTCTAAGTCATAACATTCGTGTAGTATGTAACTTTAGTACATTATCGCTTCTCTCAATAAAAAACCACCGTAAAAAAAAAGGCATGACAAATTCAAGGCCAATAATACATTTGCCATGTGCTGTTGTCCATTACTGGCCCTTGTAACACCTTTAATAATAATGAATAATCATTTAATCTTGAACAAAAAAAAAAAAAACAATTAAATTTCTAGATATTGATGCTTCCCCACTACCCCAGCACTCTGTTTGGTAGTAAGAGTTAAATAGCAATGATGGCCCACAAACAACAGCACAGGGGCATGTGATTCCATCCAAGGCCAGATAAGAAAATGTCTCTTTGACAGAAAAACAAAAACAAAAAGATAAGCAAATTTCTAAAATCTGAATATCCAATAAAATGCCAAACCCTAATATCAAATTACCAATGATTCTTGAATCTCCATGGCTTTATTTCAAAAAGATGTGTAATTAGCTTTTCTGTGGTTGGCATTTCTCTAAGTGCTATTTATAATTTTTTTATTTTAAAGAAGTCTAAATTTGATAAGATGAATTTTACTTGAATTTGTGGTTCAAATTCACACAAGTGTTTATCTCACAAGCCAACAATTCATGCAAGTTGAATATGGCCCAATCATGGGACCAGGCTCGACCCACTAGAGTCAAGTACGTTACCTTAGTATTGGACATAAAATTAAATGCTACTTACCACTAAATTTACGAAACTTTAAATCAATTTCTTAGGGCGAAGCTTCGCCGTTAAATTTTTCTTGAAAAAAATAAAAATAAAACCTAACACATCTGCCATCACATCCATGTCATTTTCATCTCAGGGGGCCTCTTGCACAAGTCCTCAAGTCTCTCTTAATGTACAATTCTTTTATGTAACTTAGCATAGTCGAGAAATGCAAAAGCATATAAGTTCCACTTTACATGTTATTCTCGACTCAAGAAGTCGCACATATCTCTTCAGATCCTTCCTGAGCCGGCCCGACGGTCGTATAACGCGCTCAACTTTCCCCGATATTTTACCGCCGTTGACCGGTCAACGATACCAGGTGTGGCGAAAATTCAACTTGCACACCAAATGATAACAACAGCGCGTCGTTGTATACGAGGCCGATTTTAAATCGTTGCTCTCTCTCTCTCTCTCTCTCTCTCGGTGGGTTTCTTTGGATATACTCACATTACCGCTCTAACGCAGAAGCAGAAGCTCAAAAATATCCTGGGGGCGGTTTTGAAAAGTCTGAAAACCAAAAGCTGGGGCAGTCGAGGAAATTTGGAAAGTGGTCTAAACCCATTTCATAATTTAGTCTTATTGATTGGAAAGTCAGGAAGATATTTTGTTGGGAGCGTGTGAGTTGACTGACTATTGAAGAAAGGTTCAATCTTTCACCTTATTTTTTGTCTATATTTCTTCTTCATTTGCCTTGTAACTTTAGTATTTTGTTCCAACTATTTGTTTGCGTTTGAATCTAGAAGAAAGGTTCAATCTTTCACCTTCATTTGTCTGTATTTTCTTCTTTATTTGGCCTTAAACTGCAAAGTTTTGCTCTATTTTGCTCTAATTGTTTGTTTACGAGTGCATATCAAACCGAGATCCAAAAGGGTTGTCTTGGTTTGATTTGTTTATGTTGGCCGATCTATCTGTGGATCTTTTTGTTGGCAATCTTATTGTTGAATTGCCATTTTGTAGGGTTGAGCCATAATGGAGGGTGAGAGGAAGTACATTACTGTTGAGCAGCTGAAGCTGCACAAGCAGCCTGGGGACTTGTGGATCTCCATCAAGGGTAAGGTTTACAATGTCTCTGATTGGGCCAAAGATCACCCAGGTGGGGAAGCCGTTCTCATCAATATGGCTGGCCAAGATGTCACTGATGGATTCATAGCATACCATCCTGCCTCCGCATGGCAGTACCTGGGAAAATTCTTTACTGGTTATTATCTAAAAGATTTCCAGATCTCAGAGGTGTCCAAGGACTATAGGAAACTTGCTTCAGAGTTTAACCAATTGGGTTTGTTTGAAAACAAAGGGCATGGGGCTCTTTACTCTGTGATAAGTCTTGTGGTAATGCTTTCCCTTGTTGTCTATGGTGTGTTGAAGTCTGAGAGTGTGTTGGTCCATTTGGGTTGTGGTTTGTTGTTGGGGGTCCTCTGGGTTCAGGCTGCCTATATGGGTCATGACTCTGGCCATTACCAGGTCATGTCGAGCCGGACCTACAACAGAATGGCTCAGTTTGTGGCTGGAAATTGCCTTACTGGGATCAGTATTGCTTGGTGGAAATGGACTCACAATGCCCACCATATTGCCTGCAACAGCCTTGATTATGATCCTGATCTTCAACACATGCCAGTCTTTGCAGTGTCCACAAAATTCTTTCATTCAATAACATCAGTCTTTTATGGAAGAGAGCTAACCTTTGACCCTGTGGCTAGATTTTTAGTCAGCCACCAGCATTTTACATATTATCCGATCATGATTGTTGGAAGGGTTAACTTGTTTATACAGACCTTCTTGTTATTGTTCTCGAAGAGAAGCATCCCAGATAGAGGTTTGAACATATTGGGAATCCTTGTTTTCTGGACTTGGTTTCCTCTCCTTGTTTCATGTCTGCCCAATTGGAGCGAGAGGGTGATGTTTGTGCTTGCGAGCTTTGCAGTGACAGCACTTCAGCACATTCAGTTCACTTTGAACCATTTCACCGGAGATACTTATCTTGGACCACCAACTGGGAATGATTGGTTTGAGAAGCAGACAGCTGGTACTGTGGATATTTCTTGCTCAAGTTGGATGGACTGGTTCTATGGTGGTCTACAGTTTCAGCTTGAGCACCATTTGTTCCCCCGACTACCCCGTTCCCAGCTTAGGAAGATTTCTCCTACTGTGAAGGACCTGTGCAAGAAGCACAATTTGCCTTACAAGAGTTTGTCCTTCTGGGATGCCAATGTAACCACTATTAGGCTTCTAAGGTCTGCTGCCCGGAAGGCTTGGGACATGGATCTTCCAATCCCGAAGAACTCGGCCTGGGAAGCTGTTAATACCCATGGCTGAGATTTGTTGACGCTCATCAAGATTTTGCCCCCACATTACCTTTATCCGTTTATAAGTTGGGGCATCTAGGATGGAGATAAATTTTTCAGCAGGTTTTCCAATTGCTATTTGATATTTTTTTGGGCACTGCCTTGGACAGTATTTGATTTATATATGTTTCTCTGTTTAGACCTCCATAACATACTGATTTAATTTTTGTTGATGTGCATTATCAAGTTGGATACCAATACAAAATTTGGAGATGGATCTCTGTCTATTGGTTTTGTAGTTCTTTTGTCAATTCTAAACGAATTCAGTAACCTTTTAATTTCAGTAATTTCATAAGCATTCCTTTTCATCCACTGGTGTATACGATACGAAGCCTACTCTCAATCAGTTTCCTCCAAGGAATAAATCTTAAGTTCGAATTCTCCTTCTCCCAAATGCCCTGATTGATTA
Source organism: Prunus avium (assembly GCF_002207925.1). Next base: position 513,185 of record NW_018921457.1, read on the forward strand.
AGAAAGAAAATTTTGACATTGCCTGATTTTGTTCATTTTATTGGCTACAATTTAAAGAAGCCATCTTTGCTTTCATGCTCTATGGTGTTGTGTTGGAGAACTGGTCTTTCTGACTGAAGAAAAAACAGTTTTTGTTACATAATTCAGGGTTCTAAATTGCCATTAACTAACAATTGGAAAGGAGGCAATCCTTGCATGATGTTAAAGGGAGGAGCTGCAGTAATGCGTAACCTTCAACACATTATCCAAGCAGTGAACAAAACAACACCAGATAGCTATTATCAACAAATCCTTTTAAATAGATCAACTGCACATCATGACTTACAAATCTTATCACACCCGGATCACATCGTATCATTCCCAGTTATGCTCTATGAAAAATCTTTCAAGCTTTTTTCTTCTTTTTCGGAGAGGGGAAGGCTCATGCTTTAAAGTTATTCCCAATGTAGATCTATTGGGGATATGATTCATCAACAGTTTACATAATTTAAATTCATATTTGCATCCCAAATTGACTTTTAAAGAGACAATAGGACTTCCAACAACAAATAAAAAAAGAGACAATAGGACTAAAATTTAATATCTTTACCGGCAAGCGTTTCAAGCCTTTGAAGGTTGGCCCAATCGAAAAGGATAAAAAAAGAAGTAGCAATGTCAGAAGTGGGATTTGAACCCACGCCCTCTTTCGAAGACCAGAACTTGAGTCTGGCGCCTTAGACCACTCGGCCATCCTGACCTTGTTGTTAATTTATCACTGCATATAATATATAAACACAAAACGAAGGACTTTTTAGATCGTACTTGCCTGCGGCGCGAACAGGTAAAACCTTCTCTCTCGTTCGTTGGGGATTCTTTTGGTAATCAGTCCCTTTTTTCTCTCTCTTAGGGTTTCTTTCTCAGCAAATTTTGGTCGCCATGAATCCAATTCCATACCAACCTGCGGCACCCTCACCTCCGTGGCCTCCAATGGTGCCGCCCAACCCTCCAATGACGAGCACTTTTTGGGAAACCTCAAATGTTCGTGAGCGGCTCAAGAACTTGCAAGACACTCTTCGTCTAGCAAAAGCAATGTACGAGTTTGAGCGTTTGATCATTCTAAATTCAAAAATTGATTATAAGCTTTCTGGAACTTATTTTAACTTTTGAATGAATTCGTAGGCAGAAAGAGCTTGAGATGGTGATGTTGATCAAAGATGGTAAACGAGCTGAGGATGATGATGGAGCTTCAGTCAGTGAGTTTTCTGAATTTTTGAAAGAGAGGAGGATCAATTTGGAGTCCCAAGTGTCCCTTTCAGTGGAAGCTGCAAATGCTTTAATGGCTAAACTGCGAGTTGAGCTTGCTCCATTTAGAGCGATCACTCATGAAATGTGTCCATGGGAGGAAAAATCTGCGGCACTTCGATTATCGAATAAAATACGTAAGTGCAAGAGAAATAAACGATGGAGAAAAGCAAAGAGGAAGCGCATTGCAGAAATGAGTGCAAAGGTGGATTGGTTTGTTCCCTTTCCCTCCTCATTTCCAATTAGGATGCAGAAAGTGCTTAATTGGTTTAATTTGCTTGCATTTTTTATTGCCTTCGTGATGCACAGGAGCGCGAAAGATTCGAAGAAGCTGATCGAGAAGCTGATGAGTGGAGAGCCAGGGAAATTGCCAAGGATATTGCTAAACGCAAGGTATTGAGATGTTTCTCTTAAGCTGCATATGTTTCAGTCATTCTTGGCTTCTGTTTATTAGTAATGGAGGTATGGCATGTGGGTTTTCAGATGGAGGACATGGGAAAAATTGCAAAGCTTAAAGCAAAAGAAGAGAGAAAGAGACTAGAATCTGAGGTGAGAATCATAAGCAACTCAAATGCTCTTGTTTTGTAATAAATTAGTAATGTTGCTCAGCTGCTCTTAAAAAAAAATTAGAAAATGTGTTGCGCTGACAATTGATTCCATATTTCAGCTTGAGACGGTATTGATTGTAGAGAAATTGCAAGAGTTGCGTTCCATCAGGATTGAAAAATTGAAGAAACAAGGTTTGCTGTCTTTTTGGTTTTTTCTTTTCTTTTGGATGGCTATCTTGTATGTCTTGTGATGTGTAAGTAGATAGGTTGGCAATCAAGTTCTTTTATCATGCACCATCATCTTAGGGTGCCTGTTCGACACTACATTTAGAGTGAAATTTTGTGTATGTATATCCAAATACAACCAAATATATTACACACAAGCATGCATTATCGTCATCATCTTCCTACCGTGTTTGTCTAACTTATGGCTATTTGCATATTTATGCAGGTCATTTTTTCCCAGAGGAGGATGATAAATTTCTTGAAAGAGTACGGGCTGCAGTGGAGGAAGAGGAGCAACAAGTAATCATGGCAGCTGACATGGATGCTGCTAAGGATGCCATAGCAACTGTTGAGCAATCTAGGAAAACCAAGAATTTCAGACCTGACTCCAAAGATCAAAGCAGTGATAGAGGCGAGAGTAGGGAAAGTAAAGACCAGACAACTCCAATCACTAATGTAGTGCCCTCTAGTGCAGTCACTAACAAGGAACCTGGGAAACAAGTTTCACAGGGAGAGGGTTATAGCGGAGCTTATGATGCTGTGGCAAACTTACCTATTGAATTTTATCACTATTATCATGGTAGCAACACTGATATGGGCACCCTTATTGAGGTAACTTGAAGTGCAAAATACCCCTAGTTCTGTAGATTGCCTATTCAAGGGCCATTGATTATTTTTATCAACATGAGAAAAGTCTAATTAACTGATCACATTTGCACACTATCATCTCTTTTATTCTGGTCTTTGATCATAATGAGGACTGTACTGGATGCAGGTGAGAAGAACATGGGATGCCTATATAAGACCTGGAGGAAGGTGAGTGTGAATTATTTCCTGCTACTTTATCATGACGCGCCATTTAATTAGCCTTTGGCAACTTTTTTCTCTTTTTCTATTTCCTCTTAATTTGCAAATGGAAAAGACAATAAGAAAAAATAGGGGAGGAAAGGATAATTGTGACAATGAACTCAAGTGCACTTCTGAGAGTTGTTGAGATGTTCGCTTACAAATAGTGCCTGGCCTTCACACTTAAGTTGTGAATCTACTACTGCAGCATACATCACCAGCGCCATTATTAGTGTCTTAATCATTGTTTATCCCCAATACGCTTTGATTCTAAATAAATGATTTGTCAGCTTATAGTTCTGTTAAATTTGGTGCAGACGCATACCGGGACACTGGGTTGAACCCCCACCTCCTGCAGATGATATATGGGCATCCTACCTGGTGCAGTCTAAATGACTCTGCTTGAATCAGTCAGTGCCGATGGCAGATTTTGTAGAAAAAGATGGACTTGGGATTTAGGTCATTTTTCTTGTAGAAATTATTTTTTTCAACTTCGTAATACAGATGATGATGTAGCTTAATGATAAAACCATGTCGGTTCTCTTTACGAGTCAGAGTTATTTATGAGCAATTGTCCCTTATTTTTCTTCGTTGAGCCTAATTTGTCCATTTTGTCAATTAGGAAACTCTTTCTTCCACTCATGTAAAGACATCCTGCAGATAGAGCAGTATAGCAGATAGTGCAGTATAGCCGCGCGGCTATACTGCATTATCTGCAGGATGTCTTTGCACGAGTGAAAGAAAGAGTAGCCGCGCGGCTATTGGCCGACCGGCTGTACTATTTAATATATTCAAATATAATATTAAGTAGTATAGCCGAACGGCTATACTTTAGAGATTTAAATTGTATAGCCGCTCGGCTATACTCTGTAATATTTTCGAATATTCCAAGAGTATAGCCAATCGGCTGTACTTTAGAGATTTAACTAGTATAGCCGCGCGGGGTTTCTTGAGACCCATTTTTTTGCCTTTTTATTATGGGCATCGATGGTTATTTTCTTTCTTCGTTTGATATAAGCGTATCAAAGTCTGTTCAAATGCTGCTCTGAAGTGCCTCTCTTTTTTCTTTTTCGGTTTTGAAATGCCTCCTTAAAAATACCAAACTTGTCAAAAAATAACATCATCCCGAAGAAAAAAGCACATTCATCAATTTTGTTCTTTTTAAAAAAAGAAATGTAGCCAAGGGTTCAAGACGCACAGAAGTGAAAGAGAAATCTGTGCGTCGTACGATTTGGCGTGACTTTGCGAAGGTTTAATTGATAATGTTAGAGAGGCCTCATTTCTGAGTAGCTTGCCCCTCCGCTGGGACCTTCGCATCAATTTTCAATTTCAACTCAAATTTTTATGTAATCAATGTATGAAAAAATCGATCGGAAAATAAAACCGAACCCCAAAATACAAGCATGCGATTCGGCGATCGGATTTCAGAACAATATTCGAAGGCAAACTTGGCCGAAAGCGCACCGTTTTTACGCGCTCCCTCCATAGGTCCCTCGGTGGTTAGAGAAGATTTAACAGCAAAAAATAAAAAAAATAAAAAAAGGAAATAGTGAGATGATGATGCTCAGTGAATACGAACCATAAAGGCTATTCATTTTGCAACAGCAATCGATGAGTTTTTCTCATCTGAATTATTTTCTTCATCGCATCCCCATTGTTTTCAGATAAGATACATAACACTAATCGAATAAAACGACAATAAACGAGAGGGTGAGGAGGAGGCATTAGATGAGAGAACTGCAAACCCTAGAGCGCGGCGAACTTTGGATTTCCTGGGAGCACCGGCTCTTCATATAGGGGAAGGATTGGACTTCTAATGCATCCGGGCCGTCCAATGATTATTATTTGTTTAATTTTATAGGAGCCGTCCAATGATTATGCCTCTTTCGAAATTTTATTTTCTTACAATACATTTTTGGAAAATAACCCAAATTCACTCTTCCCTTTGATTATTTTTTTAAAAACAAATTATAGTGCATACATGGATGGGTTAGACTATTAGGTCAGTGAACCCACCCTCCTTGTCCTTGCATCCGAGTTTAAACTCTCCCATCTTTGGCCTATGTAGATTAGAGTAATTTAGATTATAGTTTGTATTTATAATATAATATTTAAACTATACCCCAATTTGTATTTTCATCATTTGTCCTTTAGGATTTTTCAATATCAAAATTAACCCCGCATCTCCATCTAGCCCCGCCTCTCTACAAATCCAAGTATAATTCAACGACGGTTTCTATAATTTAGTAGGGGTAGGCATTATTACCGAAAACCCGATCGAACTGGCCGAACCAGACCGCTGGAGGTGGTTTGGTTTGGTTTTTATATTGAAAAATCAAAGAACTAGTCAAAAAACCGACCGAACCGGCCTTGAACCAGGTTGGACCGGTTTTGATTCACTAAAAATCGCTGAAAACCAGACCGGACCAAATATTTTAATTATATATATATATATATATTTTAAAATACACGTGTCACAGAATTATTCGTGGATGATATTCATTTCCTATTCCCTGCTACACCAGATCTGTGGAAACCCTAAAGATCTGAATGGGTTCGAATGTTTTTTTCATTGCACCTCTTCTCTTCTCTTCCTCTCAGTCACTCTCTCGTCTCGTTCGCCTCAGCCTCTCTCTTGCCCGCCTCTACCTCTGCCTCTCTCAGTCCTTTCTCTCACCGACCTCTTTCTTTCTCTCAGCCGGTTTCGCTCTCTCTCACCCCCTCTGTCTCAGTCACTCACTCTCTCTCTTAGCCGCTTTCTCTCTTAGCCGCTCTCAATTTCACCTCCCTCAGCCACTCTCACTCTCTTAGCCGCTATCTCTCAGCCACTCTCGCTCTCTCAGCCGCTCTCTCTTAGTCTCTCTCGCTCTCTGTCAGTCATTCTCAGTTTGTTGGGTTGAGGTATTAAAATGTGGAAACCCTAATTCAACAATTTATGGATTTGACTATGTTGTGATTTTTTCTATTTATTTTGTCTGACTGTTGTATTTTTTCTGGATATAATTGGTATTGAAGGCTAAGGAAAGGATTGGCTTGCTGGCTGTGTGTATTTCTGGTAATTTAATTTTCTATATTTTTTGTTGCTGTTTTTATTTTGTATTTTTGGTTGCTGTTTTTATTTTGTATTTTTGGTTGCTGTTTCATTTTTGTATTTTTGGTTGCTGTTTGTTTTATTTGTAGTTTACATAAAATCGTCTGAAAATATTTGTTATTGTTGTTGCTATTTTATTTCATTTCATTTCAAACCCTAAATTTCATTTCAGATATCAGATATTACTACATAAAATGCATTGTGCAGACAATAGAAATTGTTTATTGTTGTTTTATTTGTTATTTTTGGTTTCTGTTTTGTTATTGAAGCATGCAATATTTGGATTTTGGTTGCTGTTTTATTCGCAGTTTACAAAAATTATTGATGTTAATGCTTATTGTTTTTGGTTATTGAAGCATTAAATATTTATTTTTTCGTAGGGTATTATTAATTTCATGGAAGGAGAATCTGAAATCCTTGTTTCCACTAACCCACCACCACCATTATCCCATCCACAACTAGCCTCTCTACACCCTCCACAGTCAGCCCCTCCACAATCAGCCCCTCCACAATCAGCCCCTTTACCTAGCACTTTAGGAAAAAGAAAGCCTTGTAAGAATCCTTCGGGGGTTTGGGATCATTTCACAAAGATAAAGTGTGAGGATGGTACTAGTGAGCCTAGATGCATATGCAAGTATTGTAAAAAGGACTATGCATGTGATGGTAAAAGGAATGGCACATCCACTTTGTGGCATCATTTGAGAAGTCAATGTAAGAATTCTCCATTGAGACATGAGAGAAAACAAAAAGTCCTTTCATTTGTGGGCCAATCGAAAGGGGGTAACCTAGTAGCACATGCATTTAGTAAAGAGAGATGTAGAATTGCATGTGTCAAGATGATTATTCGGGATGAGCTTCCGTTTAGTCATGTGGAGGGTATTGGGTTTCGTGAATTTTTGAAGGAGGCACAACCTAGATTTAATTTGCTATCTCGTACGACAATTGCTAGAGATGTGCGGGATCTCTATCAAGAAGAGAAAGCTAAAATCAAGAGTGTCTTAACACATAATGCACAAAGAGTGTCTCTTACTACTGATACTTGGACGTCCATTCAAAATATCAATTACATGGTTCTCACGGCCCACTTCATTGATGATGATTGGGTGTTGCATAAGAGAATCCTTAACTTTTGTGTGATTCCTAATCATAAGGGGGATACAATTGGTAGGCTTGTGGAGACATGTTTGAATGGATGGGGGATTGACAAAGTCTTCACCATATCGGTTGATAATGCTTCCTCCAATGATGGATGTATTAGCTACATGAAGAAGAGGTTAGAAAAGTGGAATTCACTCATAGGGGATGGTAGTTTGTTGCATGTGAGGTGTTGTGCACATATTACTAACTTGATTGTAACCGATGGAATGAAAGAAATTCATCAATCCATTGAGAGTATTCGCAATTGTGCTAAGTACATTAGGGGGTCATCCCAACGATTAGAGAAGTTTAGGGCTTGTTTGGAGATGGAGAAGGTTGATACCAAAACCATGGTTCCTTTAGATGTGTACACAAGATGGAATTCAACTTACATGATGTTGGAGAGTGCTTTGAAGCTCCAAAAAGGTTTTGAGAGGATGGAGGAGGATGACCCAAACTTTTTGGGGTACTTTGAGGAGTATGAAGCTCATGGTAAGGAAAAGAAGAAAAGAGTGGGGCCTCCAACTTTGTTGGATTGGGATAATACGAAGGTATTTGTCAAATTTTTGAAGAAGTTTTATGATGCTACTTCGAAGTTTAGTGCATCAAAACAAGTGTCTTCTAATGCCCCACTCCATGAGATATGTTCTTTTTTGGAGGAGATAGAAACAATGATGAATGTTGATGATGTTGTTATGTGCAAAATAGCAATAATGATGAAGAGAAAGTTTGATAAATATTGGGGAAATGTGAATAACATCAACAAGTTATTCTTTGTGGCGGTTATTCTAGATCCTTGATACAAGATGGAATATGTGGAATTTTGCTTGAGTGACTTGGCGTCCGATGAAAATGGGGTTAATGACATGTTATTAGAGATCAAGACACTTTTACACAATTTGTATGATTATTATAGAAAGCAAAATCCAGCTGCTGCCCAAGTTTTTCATAGTAATGTAGAGAGTGAAGGATCATTGCATGTGAACAAGGATGCTAGTAAATCATCAAGGTTACAAAAGTTCTTGAAGTCAAGGAGAGATAAGGATGTTGTTGAGATAAGAAATGAGATTGATAAATACCTATTGGAACCTCCCGTGAATCTTACCAATGATGAGTTCAAATTGCTTGATTGGTGGAAGGAGAATGCTACAAAGTTTCCCATACTTTCTAATGTTGCAAAAGATGTATTTGCTGTCCAAGCATCAACCGTGGCTTCGGAATGTTCTTTTAGCACGGGAAAGGGAGTTGTAGATCCCTTTAGGAGTTCATTAACTCCAAAAACCGTGGAGGCATTGATTTGTTGTAGTGATTGGTTAAGGGCGGAGGAGTTTAGCTACTACAAAGAACCCGCATTGGATGAGTTGGATTTCTACCAAGCTTTGGAAAAAGTGGAAAAAGGTTTTCTTTCTTTTCTACATTAATCAAAATTTGTAGTTTCTTTATGTGTTATTAATTCATATATTTACTAACTGTTTTTTTTCTTTGTGTAGAGGTGCAAATTTGATTTGAGGAGTTGAAACTCATGGAATTGTATATGTATATGTAATGGAACTTTGTTTGTTTCAATTTGGATTTTCTTTTGCACTTTGCAAATATGCAGATTGTGATTGAGATTACTCTCACAATCTGCTATGGTCTGTAATAATGATTGGATTATTTGGATATGTGTGGTGGATGATGATTTTCTTAGGTTTGAAGGTATATTTTTAGTATTTGAATGAAGATAAACTTAGGTATGCAAAGCTGGAGAATCTGGAAAACATACAGGAAACTGGAAAACTTGAAATGGGCTTGAAATCTGACCCAAAAAAAAAATAATGGGCCTGGAAAACTTTTTTTAAAAAACCCTTCAATTGTTGGTTTTGTTGGGCCTCGGCAGACACCCGAATCGACCCGAACTGACCCAACCCGACCCGCCTAAATCGGGTTTCGAACTAAATCGAAAATAGGCCTGATAAAGAGGTGCACGGTTTGCACTTGGGCCTGCCGATATAGCCCATTTCAAAGTACGGTTTGGGCCCATAATCGGCCCGAACCGACCCGTGTGCAGCCCTATAATTTAGCAACAAAAAGAAGTTTTGGACCCAATTCACACTGACACATATTCAAAGTTTTATTTTTGCTCATGTCAACTTTTAATGTCTATGATTGAATTGAATTGGCAAAAGACTTGTAACTCAAGTGGTTAAGAGCAGTTATCTTTGTATCGAAAGTCTTAAATTCGATTAACTCAAGTATGCCAATTCCATTGAAATTATTCTTGTTAGCTAGAGTACCATGGCCATGATGAATCATGAGTGAAACTAAGCGGAAGTCCAAACCGACTAATGTTGAAGAATTAGTGGATAAGTTGTGGGTAGGAGTGAAATGCCACTCGAACACAGAGCTAGCTGGTTACTCATGCATTTTGGATTATGTCACACAAGCTCACCAAGGCTTCACCTCAGAGAAAAAATATATCATCATTGGGCTTCAAATGTGTGCTTGCTAGCCCCAGATAGCAGGCCCAAAAGAAACAAGACCGTGGATAACCTCCTTAAATTTCATTTCATGTCCTTTCTCTGTCGCACGCAAGCAAGATAATCATATAAACCACTTTCCCTGTAGAATGGTGGGAAAATTGTAGTGCCTGATTGGTGCGGTGACTTGCCAATATCAACATTTCATAAGTTACATTAACGTGTCCTCTAACCATAAAAACAAATTTAATTCCAATTGATTTTATTTCCACCTCTTCGGTCCTCCTCCTCTCCTAGATCTGCCGAATTTCATTTTCAATTCCCAGTCCAATCCAAGTTCTCTTCTCAATCCGAGAAAAAGCACCTCCGATTTTCCCCAATTTTAGCGCCCAATTTCTCCAGTTCAAGCACACGCGCATTCATACGCTTAAATATTTGCTGCGAGGGTTTTTGAACGATGTGGAGCACGATTGCCAACCTGAAGGAGAACCTCAACAAGATGGCGCAGGATGTGCACGACGAAGACGACGAAGACGAGGAGTTCGAGATCTACGCCTCCCTCAATGGAGCCCAAGCTTCTTCCATCTCTGATCGGAGGAACTCCCACAGCTTCGCGCATTCCAAGTCCCCCTCGCGCTCTCCGATCCCTAATGGCATCGATTCCTTTATTAATCCCGAGGTTTGGCATTGTTTTTATCTGGACTTGGCTGTTTCGGTAATTGGGTTTTGATTTTTGTTTGGATTGGAGAGTTGGGACTGTGTTGTTTAGGCATTTGGGATTGTGTAGCTCTAAATGCTTCGATTTCGATGAGTTCGGATTTTGAATTGTGTGTTTTGCTGAGAGTTTGGTTATTATCTTAGTGAAGTATTGAATCTTTCGGCATCTGCGTGTGGCATGCAAATTCAAACTTCGAAATGGAGGTAGATTTGCAAATTGTGGTTTATTTTCTTTTTGAAGCCCGAGTTTCCAATTAATTTTCGGTTTAGGTTGAGAACAGTAGAACTTTCATGGGAGCATGTATGGTAATTAGTAAGCTGGTTAGTTCCCATTAGCAAGTGTTGTTAATTAAGAAATTATCTATTCATTTTCTAAACTTACAACCGTAGTGCATTGTGTGTAAATGCACAGATTAGGTTCCTGTCTGTTGCACCCATAGTATGACAACTAGTTCGAGTCTAATAAGCCTTGATCCAGGCCTTGAAGCAGAATTGTGGATACAAAGTGTGGTTGCCAACATTTTATGTAACTTTTGTGGCGACATTACCTCTAGGAGGTTTATGATATTTATTGATTTGGCATGGCTTCTGTGCATCAAGTATAAGATCTAAAACATAATTTTCCCAAGTCAGGCCATATAGTTTGTGACAAGTAAGATGAACATGATTTTAGTATTCTATTTAAGACGCTGTCTGGGAAGATGGACGATTTTTAATTCTGAGGCATTCGCTTGTTTGTATTCTTGTTAATTTTTGCAACATTTTAACACAAGTACACCACTAAATGTATCTCTACCGGAGTCTGACTTCATGTTGAAAATTCTGTGTGTAAAGAGAATGTTGAGTTGTTAGAGGAGTCATTCCCTTTATTTGATTATCATCTTCATTGGTCTCCGGCCATATCGTCTTCCCCGCCCCCCTCCCTTGTCTTTTGCAGCTGCTATTTGATTTGTTTTTATAAGAGGGAGTATTTTATGATACTGTGCTGTGCATTTTATTTTCTATTATTTTAGATCGAACAATACAAAGCGGAAATTAAGAGGCTGCAGGAATCTGAGGCAGAAATTAAAGCATTATCAGTAAACTATGCCGCATTGTTAAAGGAAAAGGAGGTACCTGATGAATTCCAATGGAAATTATATTATGGATTTCATCCTTTTTGTTTATCTTGTTTGATGGAGGTATCTGCAATTGGATTTGTGTGCCTTACATCCAGTATGGAGTGGCATCTTGACAGTATATATCACAACATGTCCTTTGACAAATTGGAACCTTCACATTTGACAGGATCAAATTTCCAGATTGAGTAAAGAAAATGGCTCATTAAAACAGAATCTGGACTCAACTACTGCATCTCTGAATGCGTCTAGAAATGAAAATCACAAAGCAGCGGCAAATGGCATCAACGTGCTCAAGGTAGTTGTTCATACTTGAGCATGATAATTAACATATATTTCAATGTAGTACTTAATGGTTTTCTTCAATTACATCATAAACTTCTTGATGACATATATTATCATATGTACAAAGAAGAGCCATTCTATAAGAGTATATCTCTACCATCTCGCACTAGTTTTTTTTTATAAATTTGGTCCAGGATGTTAGTTGTCTGTACACCCTATAAGAAGGGGTATTAATAAGGTAGTACTGTAGTTGTCTTGAGAGGTGTATATTTTTAACTGCGAATAGTGGAGATTCAGATCCTTAACTTCCTTAATGGAGTGGGACATGCATAAATTTGCCTTGAATTGCTTTCATATCATTTGTTCTTTCAGTATGTGTCGATTTTACAATACTTAGTTACCAGAATCGTTTTCTCTTATCTTTCTTGTTGTCACTGAAGTATAAGGCTTGAGCTATGGTAATTGGCTAAGTTAACTTGTAATTATATTCAGGGTAGTGGTAGTCAGTCACCCAACCGACAGCAGAAATTGACAAGTCAAACAAAAACTGGCTATTCTGGACACCAGAAACAGAACGGTGGTTTCTATACGCAGGATGGGATAAGCAATGGGGTTGCACAGCTTTCAGATATGCAGGGGAATGAAAGGGTAATGCACCTTGTATTCTGTTCTATTTTGAATAGCTGAATGTTTGGATTGACTTTTCTTTTGGGATGGTTATGAATGATTTTTTATGAACTATATTGATATTTGTGTTTTCCTTGCCTACGTTGTATTTTAGGTTTGATCTAGATATCTCCTTTTTCCAATAGTGTTTTCGCTATAATCTATTTTCAGAAACAAAATTGATTTTGGCTATAATAGTTATCCAAATCAGGTTTTGGCTACAGTTGTAATTCAATTTTTTTTTCTTTCTTTCTGGTTTTCTGTATGCTCTTTTTTATTCTTAAATGATGAAAGAACTTGACAACAGATGTATAAATGCCTTCTAGGAGCTTGCAGATTTACTAGAAGAGAAAAATAGGTCCCAGACAGCAATGCTAGCTGAGATGAAACAATTGCGGATGGAACTTGAAAAAGAACGCAATCAGTCAGGAAATGTACATCGAAAATTACAAGGTACACTGCTGGGCTGCGAAAATTCAGAAGTGGGCCTACAATTATCATATTGAATATTTATCTAATTTCTTTATTCAATCTGTATTCGATCGCAGAACAACACAAATTGAATGAAGCTATCCAGGAAGAGCTTAAATTTCTGAAGTTGGATAGAGAGAAAGTGAGTTTCAAATTTTGATACAGACGTTGAGAATTATTGATATAGATGCATATTTTGTTGGATGATTGCCTTTCTTTCCGTTTATTTTATGATTACCCTTAGTTCTTGAGTGCTCAGATGTTTTGCATATTTAACTGTGTCAATTTTGTATGTGCCTATAGATGTTAATGTGGCTCTCTTTCCTGGAATCACTACCATATTAATTTGGAAATGTACAAATTTTTTTTATTACCTTTACTTATGATTAGACATAATGTACACATATGTTTCTCGTTTTGGTTCTCTGACCTCTGCCTTTTCGTACGGCATGCTCATCTTTCTTTTGGCAGACCTCCATCGAGATAAGCAAAATAAGCAATGTGTTGAAGGAGAAAATGTCTGAGATAAATCGATTGCAAATGGAGTTGAATAGGCGGGAGGATGAAAATGCAGATGATGTTGCGGGTAGTTTGAAAAGATTAATCGCAACCCTGGAGAAGGAAAATAGTAGTCTTAAGGTTGATAATTTCATGTTTCAATACTGTCATACCTTTTTGATGAAAATTTGTGTTTCTAGTTATTGCCCCCTTATAAAATCCACTCTAACATTTACTCATTGTATATAGATAGAGAAGAATGAACTTGAAGTTGCTTTGAAAGCGAGCAGAACTGCAACTGAAAGAAATTCCTCAGATGCTTCCGAATCTTTGAATAAGCACCCAACTCGTTTGAATGAGGTAATAAGTGTGCAGTTTGAGAATTTTTGGGGAGCACAATACTTGCTTTTTTGTGCAATTTGGATGGAATCCTTCCTAGCTAATCCCTCTCCTTTTGATTGTTTCGAGTGGCTTGGGAGGTGGGGGTGGGGAAAGTGCGTGTGTGTGTCAGCCTTTGCTGTACTAGTCATGTTTTCACATGCTGGACATAACTCGGTGGTTGATATTATGATATCCAGTTCTTCTACTTATATTAGTATTTTTTTTAAATTATGTGCAGCCGGTAGATTCTTCAGAAAGTTTTCCTGGAAAGGAAGAAATGGAGAAATCGTTACAAAAGTTTGATAAAGATTTGAAGGAAATGCGCCTTGAAAGGGACAAAGCCTTGCAAGAGTTGTCACGCCTTAAACAGCATTTGTTAGAAAAGGTTATATGTCTTGAAAATATCCATTATTTGCATTGTCGTGCATGGCATTTTACATTCAAAATTTGGGTGGCATCAAACTTTTCACGTTTTAAACTTTCCATTTGAATCTGATGTTGGTGTTATTAGACTGAGGATATTGTTCAGTGGATTATCCTTTCTATTGCACACTCATTATTTAAATTGTAGAGGACAATGTATTTTTCCTAGTCTGCATGATAGTAGCTGTGGACTAGTTAGTAAACAATTGTACTGCTTTGAACTGCCTTAGCAGAAAATTGAATTACTGCATTGTGCGGTAATAAGTTATATGATATTTGTTGGCTTTTGTGATACATGGACCTATTCTCTTTTTCAAGTGAAGTTTGATTTGTTCTGCTAGACATGAATTTTGACACTCCATATCTTAGTTCCAAAGGTTTCTTCTGCAAATATTATATGTCCACTGTTTTGATCTTGTCTACTCTGTTAGCTGGTTTTTGGGTGATTTGGTTGTGGAGGAATAATAGAATTTTCAGAATTTTAGTGGGAATGAGAGAACTCTTTGGATAGGCTTTGGTCATCCTTGGGGATTTAGTGTCCCCAGCAACTAGTGCCTGTTTGTTAAGTGTAACTCTTGTTCATAGAGTCTTTGTACTTATTTTATTATTTTATTCTTCATAAATGTTGTCTTTCATTTTCATTACTTTGTGAGTATACTTCTGTGTGTAAGTTTGGTTTTATTTACTGTGTACAGATAATTTTGGTAGTTTGGATTCTGAACTCGTTATTTTGTTCGCACTATTTATGAGTACTGTTTTATATTGCACGGGAAACATTCTTGGTGGATTTGTTATCCTGTATATACCAAGTGAAAATGTCATGGAAAATTATTGACGAGGATTTTTTCTTTTGGCTTATACTTCGTGCAGGAATCTGAAGAGTCTGAAAAAATGGATGAAGACAGCAAAGTCATTGAAGAACTTCGAGAAAGTAACGAATATCGAAGAGCTCAAATATTACATTTGGAGAAAGCTCTGAAGCAGGCGATTGCAAAACAGGATGAAGTGAAGATGATCAACAATAACGAATTTCAGAAATCAAAGGAACTTATTGATGATCTGAATAAAAGACTTGAAAGCTGTATGAACACAATAGATTCCAAAAATGTTGAACTTTTGAATCTTCAAACTGCTCTTGGTCAGTACTATGCTGAAATTGAAGCTAAGGTAATGAAATTCAAATTTTGTTGTCTGCCTATATGGGAAAGGCATGTGGAATGTTTTGTGTTGAATTATGAGTCCCCAGAATTTTTTTTTATTTCTTATGCAAGTTTCATTTTCTGTATAGGAACATTTGGAAGGAGATTTGGCACGGGCAAGGGAAGAGTCGGCTAAACTTTCTCAGCTCTTGAAAGTATGTTCTCTTCCTTTTCCTTTGCATTGTCAGAATATGATTCTGTTATATTATGCAATTTTTAATCTGCTTGTGGTGCTATATAATATTACCTGCAATGCATTTATTACACTGGTGCCCCATAATTGTGATCATGCAAATCATGTTCCTTCCTTTGTTAGTTGAGGGGAGAGATAGCAAGAACAAGAAGATAATTACTTATATTATATAAAGTTGCATCACTTAATGAATTTAAGATCTGTATGTCCTGATGGTCTTCTTTAGTAATAACACACAAAATAATCGGAGTCTAAATGTTCTATGATTTTACCAGGATGCGGATCATCAGGCAGAAGCATCAAAGAGGGAAAAGGAAGAAATCTTGTCCAAGCTTTCTCAAGCTGAGAAGATAGTAGTAGACTGGAAAAACCGAGTAAATAAACTGGAGGAAGACAATGCAAAGTTACGGCGAGCTGTTGAACATAGCATGACCAGGCTTAATAGGATGTCAATAGATTCAGATTATCTTGTTGACAGGTTGGTCTGTTTTTACTTTTCTGGTGGCCTTCTATTGGGTTTTAGGTATATGGAGTATTGACATTGACTTCAAAATTCAGTTATGGGTTATGGCTTTGTGTCTGGAGTGTTTGGCAGCTCTCTTCTTTTGTTTTAGAGAAGTGCTGTATCTACCTTGTTGGAGAGAATTCTTGGTTAATAATAATGCTGTTTTATTGAAAGAGTGCATTGCAATGTTAATGATGATTGGTTTTTGTCACAGACGCATTGTGATCAAGTTACTGGTGACCTACTTTCAGAGAAATTACAGTAAAGAGGTATGAAATTTTTTCATGAGACTAGACTAGCTTCATGATGGGGCCACTGATGCAAGAATTTGTCATGTTTGCTTTATGCAAGAACTTATTAGTTCTGGCTTGTCAAGTCCCACCCCTATCCAGCCTCGTGCATTACTGATCCATGACAATTGGTTTAGTTTTTAATATGGCCAGGCTCATGTAGTTTTTCTGCTGCTCTCCAGGTACTGGATCTTATGGCTCGCATGCTGGGTTTCTCCGATGAAGACAAGCAGAGAATAGGCGTCTCTCAAGGTGCAGGTAAAGGTGTTGTTCGTGGAGTTTTTGGTCTGCCTGGCCGCCTCGTTGGTGGCATTTTGGGCGGCGGTTCAGCTGGAGCATCTGCAAATGCGGCATCTGAGAACCATGTACCTTTTCTTTTCTCCTTTCAATTAAAAGATTATTTGGTGGTATACTTTGATTTCCAACTAGGATGTTTTATCACCTCGCATTGGGTATTTTAATTTGTTCCGTATTTGCTGTACTTTAATTTGGTGGTTTTTGTCATTGTGTCGTTCTACATTAGCTCCTGCATGCTTCTATTTGTTAAAACATGATTTGTTTTTCCTTTTAATTTCCAACCAATAAGCTGCTCTGAAAAGTGTTCCGAGTGCCTTTTCTTTATCAATGTGTTAGGTCCGCATTTAATGGAGTTGCATCCATTAACTTTGTTCTCTGCTATGTTCAGTCCTTTGCAGATCTGTGGGTTGATTTTCTGCTCAAAGAAACTGAAGAAAGGGAGAGAAGGGAGTCTGCAGACGATTCCGGCAGATCCCAAGAAGATTCACACAAGACTCCAACCTCTGCGCAAGCCGTTCCGATGGAACCTGACCATAGGACTTCCACCAGTGGTACTGAGTCTGGTTTCTCAAGACTCAACTTATCGCCAATCCAAAATACAAGCCCCTTACCTTTCCGCAGTAATTTTCGGTCGGAGCATTCTGATTCAGAATTCTCAACAGTCCCTCTCACATCGGCGGAAAGCAATCCTTATGCCTCAAGACTCCTTCCAAGATACTGAAGAAGATTCGTTGTATGTTGTAATTAATCAAAGGTATAGATCATTGTTTGATTTTGTAGACCCGCAATCTTGTTCAATCAATTCTTTCACTCAAATGACTTCGTGCATAGTTGTCTGATAATTTAATTTACAAGCCAGTTAAACAATTGGGAAGTTGTAAAACGAATGTGAGGTGTGGATGCCCAGCATAATTGCAACAATGGGAAAATTTGTGAAATCGATGCAACAGTGAGAGAGATTTGCTCGGAACTATCTGTATTCTTCAACCCAACTTGAATCTCCTGTGTCTTCCTTCATGGTCCCTCTGAGCCTCCTGAGAATATCGGTACCGGCTGAAATCTTTGTTTCGACGCAATTCAACCATACACATATATTGAGAAAATATGGGCTCACAATGTACAATCCATTCAAAGTACTTTTTATTTTTGGGTAACAAGGAGGGCTGAAGCCCAACACAAACACTAAACAGCAACATATTTAAGGGTACAAACCCTACACAAATCATTATACATTAATTGTCTCACAGCAGCAGGGGTAGAGTCCCAAATATGGAGACCCAAAGTCTCAGACATCCCAATAAAAACAAGCATATCAGCAGCAGAGTTACGTTCCCTGAAGGCATGTTGAATGTGACACCCACACCCATTTAAATTGATTATATGGACTAGTATGTGAAAATATGGACTAGTACGTGAAAAGTGATTCTTTATAGAAGTGCCTTTTATCGTACCCAAAATCACTCCCAAACTAACCCTAACCAATTCCATACAATTCTGTTTGATCGGATTGAACTCATACACCAACATTCGGGTCACTTTTAAGGTCAAACCAAACAAATTCAACAAATTTGAGTTGAAGAGGATCGCATTACAAAATCTTAAATCCTATGAACATTGAATTATAATCAGAATGAGAGGATGAGTTTAGAGCAGACGTAACAGGATTCTCAACGAACAATAACATTTCCATTTCCAGAAACATGTCAAGCTCACATGCTTATGCCACATTTCAGAGACTAACTTGATGTCCAAAAATCTAAACCAAATGCAAATAGATGATCAATTCATATAAGGAATATACTTGAAACACTAGCAATATATCAAAGCACGCCACAGCCACCTGATTTAATTCAGGCTTGTTTGGGACACAATGCGAAACTTTCATATAACTTGAGGACCAAAATATCTTGCTCGCAACCAAAAGGAGAAGCAGCATGAAATAACATACACCATAACTGTTCAAATAAGCGACAACCAATTTACAAGACAGCATTGGAAAACATAAAGTTGTCAAAATAAACGTATGGCTAATGTGCTGTTTAAAGGCTTCCCGTGATTACGTATAAGCACAACACAAAACTAATTCTGGAAACTAAGACCACATAAATAGTCATTTGAATAACAAAACCCAAACACTTGAACAGCATGGGAAGCTCAACTACAAAACCTAGAGCTTTTAAAGCACAACAAAACACTTCAGCCTTTCTAAGACCTCTTGTTTTTCAGCCCCTGCGGAATCTTACTCAGAACCTTGGCATCAAACACTGCATAGTGCTTTTTGAATTCAATAGTTGCCTTCTCTGCAAATGGGTCTATCTTGTCTTCATACTTCTCATAAAGGACAGGCACCGTGTGCAGCAAAACAAAAGCTGTTTTACAAAATGAGGATTATTAAAATCAGTACAATAATAAATCAAACAACAAATTTGTGCACACAACACAAGTTTTCCGTAGTCCTTACTTATGTAAAACAAGGTCAAGAAATTGCACCAAGTCCCCACAATTGAAACAACCCACAAGCCAGCAATAACCTGAAATCGACAGTACATTATCAGAGCAAACTTAAAAAATAAAGTTTATGTATAAGAATTATAGCATAGCAACAAGTTCTAAAAACTAGCAATCCTGATGGGACAATAAACTAAGCACATTAAGCTGTTTAAACTTTAAACCCATTAAATAACCAATCTAGTCATCATACGCTGATTGAAAAGCTTATCAAAAAGAGTTATAGAGATCAATTCTACGTACGATCAGGAATTTCTTCAATTCTCTGCCAGATGCAATATCATGAAGGACCGCAAAAGCCCAGTTGATTTGAAGTCTCAGCTCAGAAGCAACCTGCAGGAATGGTTCCTCAGGAAGACGAACTTCTGGGATGCGAGGTGGAGTCCTACAAAAGCAAATTTATTAACTTAGAAGGCAAAGATCGAAACAGAATCATAAATTATATTCAGATCCTATGCAAGCACCCAGAAGATGAAACCATGAATTTGGAAAAACCCAGTATCTTACTTGTGGATAAAAGAATGGGCATTGGACCAGAGGAACAAGACCGCTAGGGTACCAATTAAAATGTGGCCAACAAGAGTAAGCAGGTGGTACTCAAGCAACTCAAAAAGGACCCAGACTGCAGTGGCTCCACCAAGAACACCAGCTGAAACCTTCTTGTTTCTCCACAAGAACACATCAGCAGCTGCAACATTTTAGAAATGTCAAAATCTGAAGTCTGGACTCTAATGCGATAACTAAAGAAAGAGCATCCGAGTTACCAAACGGCATTGAAGATCCAAATATCAAAGTAAATGAAGTGATTAACAGATCAACTAAGAAGATCGGAACCATTGCTAAAGAAGATGTAAATGAAGAAGAAAAAGGAACTTAGTTACTCTATATTTCTGCTCGAAAAACACAAACGTTCGCATCTTCCTGCCCATATATATTTTTTTCTATAGTTTCCTAGCACCCGAACAAAACAATAGAAGAAATAAGAAATCAAACCCACAAGTTCAGAAATTTTCTCAGCACCCAAACAAAGCATAAAAGCATCTAACCAAGAAAAATAATCACGATCTCAGATCAACCTAAAACCTACACAATCCACACACAAATCAAACTAGCATACTCGTTTCACTTCTTTCAAAAGACAATGTTCAAATTTTTTTTTTTTTCTAAAAGATATGATTCTTAGTTTCAAATCAAATAAAATAAATAAAAAACAAATAGAGAGAGAATGGATGTCCGTACGCTTTCCTCCACCGAAAACATGGTGAACTGGTTTCTCCCTCCCGAAAATCCTGAAAACCTTGGGCTTCTCAGACTTGGGCGACTCCGGTTTCTCGTTATCCGAGTCAGATGACGACGAAGACGACGAGTCGTGATCGTGGATCTTCTCGCTGATCTTCTCCATCATTGATTTATCGTGCTCCACCGTCGAACCGGCACTCTCCGACTGGTCAGCCATGATCTCCGAAACCCCAAAAACAAAAATATAAATGAAAATGAAATCTCCCGAAACTTTCAGATGAGTGACCGAAATAATAACACACCGTCAGAGTAAAGTAGGGTTTTGGGGTGGGGATAAGAGCGAGCTATATAAGGTTGCGGGACACGAGACTAGATCTGGACCGTTGATTTTGTAGATTTGCTCGAGCCTTGCGGTTCGGGTCCAGAGCCAGTCGGTCCGGGAAAATTTGAAATGGTAAAGTGACCGACTTGGGTTTGACAGGTTGCGAACCACGTGGCGCGGAGAAATCAAGACATGAGTGGTTTGGACGGTCGGGTGACTTTTTTTCGTGGGTGGGTTGTGGGGTCCACTTTTCTTAGAGGGCTCCACGTAGCGTTTGTGTGATGTAGAGAAATTAGAGATAGATTCAGATGTGGTTTGCTTCCCTTCATTTTTTTTGTTTTGTGATGGGGATGGTTTTAGGGATCAATTTAAAATTTAAAACTTTGGCAAGTTTATAACGAAATTAAGTAGAACAAAAATTAATTGTATGAAAATTTGGTAGGTTTTAAATCCTACACAATAACAAGAGGTTTTTTCTACTTCAAAAAAGTCTATAATGTAGGCATTGAAAGCTCATGAGTTGAATTCTCACCGAAAATACGAGCGAATAATTTGTGTATGAAAACTATCTTACAGATTCTAGCATGACTCGCCACTATTTTCTTTTTCTTTTTCCTTTTGGTTTTTTTTCAAAGTCGCCACCATTTCTTGAAGTGGTATTTATTTTCCGCTTCAGACAAAACCTAAGATCTAGGATGGAAAAAGAAAAGAAAAGAAAAGATCCCAAATTTGCACGGTAAATAAAATTGGCATGAGTTGGCATCATAACTCAGAGATTTTAGGCTCACTTTTAACCACTAAAATAGGAATTTGTAAAGTTTCAACTTTCTAAAGGATTTTGTTAGCTATTATTTTACCTTGATTCGAGTACAAATTAACTCTCCAGATGAAAGATAATTGTTTGTAATTTATTAAACTTTACAAGAGGGTTTTTACACTTTTAAGCTGTTAATGCAGCTTTTGAATCTTTCTTCTTTATTTTTTCTTCGGCATGGGACCTTGGAATCTTGCTGGTTGGCGGAATACGTCAGTTTCTGGTAGAGCTCTGGGCCAGCCGGCCCACTGGACAGCAATCCGAGTCCGTTAAAAAGAATGTGCATCGACTGTCGACATTTTAGTCACAATCAATCAGTATGAAAAAGAGTTTACCCTTGAAATGAAATGGAATGATGATTGATGTCCATTCTTTTTCATGCAGTAATATTCACTGGGCAAATATAAAAAAACTATATGCAGCTATTTGATTTGCAAACAACTATCAAGTGAGGGGCCTGAAGCCCACGGATCACAAAGGCTCTTCCAGCCCTCATGTCACATTCAAGATGCTGGCTCTCACATTTTTTCTTTTGGCTTCATGTTTTTGGCAAGGATTTTGTTAGGGAGTCACCCGCACGTTGATGCATTACGAGTCTCATGTGAAACTATCCACTTATGTGTAAGCGACTGATTCTAACATTTTGAATAGATTTGAAGTTGGGCAACCGCTACATCTACAAGTTTCATGTTACTGGTCTGCAAAACAATATACCTAATATTAGTGTCTTTTTCTTCAACTTGACATTTGTGGACCCTTATCTGCAGCAAGGAAAAATGGGAAAATTGATGACTGAAATTGACAAACAACTCCTACAATGCAAAATGGCCGTGTGAACACCTCTAATTTATGGTCATTCTTATTGCATTGACAAGAAAAAATGGACCCTGCTGAAACTTTTCCCTTGTGGCAGAAAAAACTAGGCATACACATCACATTCACAATGAACCTCATCTAACTGGAAATGAAATCATATTCAAAAT
Source organism: Prunus avium (assembly GCF_002207925.1). The sequence goes on from NW_018921457.1 coordinate 535,681, forward strand.
TGTAACCTCATGTGTAAACACAATAAAGATTATCAGACATAAGATCAATTATGTGATTATCAGACATAATTAAGATCAAATCTAATAAGATTACCGGAAAGGTCTACCCGGCTTTTCTAATAGAGCAGAAAAGAAAACCTCTTTATCATCTTTATCAAGCTTTGGAACAACAACCCATTTGTGCTTCTTATATCTCAGCATCCTAAGGGCTTCCAAATAATCACTCAAATCCTCCTTCAAACAGAAGAAGCTGTCAACCCACAAGAAACCCCCAGGCCTCAGAGCTCTGTCCCAATCATACAAAACAAAGTCCAGCAGCACAAAATCAATCCAGCCATCTAGAAATCTTGTTGTGTGGATCAAATCCAGAGTGTTATCGAAAAATGGCAGCCGTTGATTGATCGTCAAGTAAAGCGGGACGAGTCCACGAAGAGCTATCATTTCGTTGAAAGGTGCCCCAAGATTGATAGTTGCTGAGACAATAGTGACATTGAATTCCCTCATCCTGGCTGCAAAAGTCCCAGTTCCTACACTAAAATCCAGTCCAATTCTGATCTCTCCAGGCTTGATGTTAAGCACTTCAGGGATTAGGAAATCTGCAGTCACATTTGAATTGGTGTCTAGATATGCTGGTTTGATCCATCTGGGCTTTTCATGGTCTTGAAGATTGAAGCAATCTGCACATTTGAAGAACCCCTTTTGAGTCTTGTTGCTTGCCAAGCAAGTAAAGTTCTTGCACCTGTAGTTGCTCCACCGGACATTTCGATTATCAGGGAGCTTCCACATGGACTCGTGAATTGGAAATGGCTTGCTGTATAGCTTTGGGGCCCTGGAAAAGCACCTCCTCCTTGGAAGTGGATCACATCCATGAACCATTAGCTTCTGAGCCAGCCTCCAATCATCGTTGCAGATTTCACCAATGTCATAGTCCATGTATTCTTCAAGCTCTTTCTTCATAGCAAAGCAGGCATGGCCAATACTGGTGAAAGTTCCATTGGCTCCCATGAAATTCTGCTTTCCTAATCTATTCGGCTTGATCTTGACATACTTTCGAATCTCCTCGATCAGAAAGTAATCAGCAGGCTCATCGGATTGCTGCTTCGGTTTTAAGAGAGGATGGATGTCTTTGGTACCACTGTTCAGCTTATGAGTCTCTTCATTCTGTGACAGAGATGTCTGCACTGACTTAATATGCCCCAAAATATCAGCAAGAAAGGAACTGTATTTCAGCACATGTTTCGATGAAGACGGCTCTGGTTCTGAATCTCTGAACTTTTCGAGCTCTTGTTGGATTTTCTGAATAACAGTTTCAAGAGTTCTTCTCAAATGGCTGTCTGGCCTGCTTTGGCTCTCAGGGTTTACATAATTGCAGAGAGTATCAGTGACATGAAATGATCCGAGAGAGTTGAATTTGGATAAAGTACCAAGAGAGATGAGAAGAGCAAAGATACTTAATACAAAGATCGATCTGCGAACTCCTCCTCTCCATGTTCCTAACTTCATAAAAACATTTGGTTTCCTCATATCTATCACACTGAGATGAAAAGCTGGAATTTGTATGCCGCTACAGAAAAGAAAAGCAGCTTTTGAAATAAGCGCTGACCAAACATAACCCCAATGATTTTCAGCAACAATTCAAATCTAAAGGGTGCATAGAGATTGGTAGCTTTGAGATCAGAGTCCAAAGGTTGCATTTGTTTTATTTGATCGAAGAGCTTATTGGGCAGATTTTCATGAGCACTTTATCAGAATGCAAAAGTCATTGAGAAGGATTGATTTCTTGTTTTATTAAGAATATGGGGATCAGTACTTTTTTTAATTCCTTTTCCTTCAAATCTAAGGAATAAAAAAGTGAAGGGTGAATAAATCAAACATTAGAAATGTGGTAATTATGTTATTGTGCAGTGTGATTAAGAGACATCTAGAGGATCAGCCGCAACACTGAACAAACACGTGCTACACTGTTGCTGCACAACGCTTACATAGTTCAATTTGACTTTTTTTAGAGCTCCAAGTCCCCTCCTTTCGAGAAAAAATAGCAAATATCTTATGGAAAGCTGAATTGAAGCACAAGCAACCCTAACCCTATGACCCTGTGATTAAAGAAAGAATTGGTTTTTTCAAGTACTGAACATGATTAGGAACCAAGCAAGAAAGAAAACACACAAGAAGCTTTAAGTGAATGACAAACAAAATTCACAAGGGTCTCCCTTCCTCACATGGCAAGTTGGCAACCATGTATGTAGATGATTAAAAATGAATTCGAAAACTTTATCATCACCCAAATCAAAGTAATTAACATTAATCAAATTCCATGAGACACAGTTGTTTGTGCATAATCCACTTCACTAATGTCACAAAATCAGTACCCAAAGAAGAAGAAAAAACCAAATTTACATTTCCCAATTCCCAAACCAACACAACCAATACAAAACAGAAAACCCAAAACCCAAAACCCAAAACAAACAACTAAAAATAAAAAATAAAAGGATAAAAACTCAAGAAGATATCAGTCAATCAGGACAATCAGTCACCTCCTCCATCTCCGATCGGCCGGGTACTGAGACAAAGGCACGACCTCCTGCAACGGTGTAGACAGAGGCGTCGGCAACGGAGAGTTCCGGCAAACCGGGCACGACCCGTTGAGCTTGAGCCACGCGTCGAGGCACATCAGGTGAAAGTAGTGCCTGCACTCGGGCATCATCCGAAGCATCTCGGCGTCCTTGTAGTCGCACAAGCAGATGGAGCACGTGGACGAATCGGCGGCCGTCACGTCCTTGGAGAAGGGGAACTTGGGGTAGGAGTTGATGACGCTCTGGTGGATCCCGACGGCAGCGTTCTCATCGTCGTCTTGCTGCTGCTGGTCGTTGTCGTCCTCCGCGACGAAGATAATTCGGGGGAGGATGATGCCGTCGGAGTTGTTCGGGTTCCGGTTCGGATTGGGAGGCGGGTGGTGGTGGTGGCGGGAGACGCGGCAGCAGATGTAGGAGGCCAGGAGGAGAGTGGAGAAGAGGACGAGGAAGCCGAGCGCAATGGCGATGCCATAGCCGAGTCCGAGGGTAGTTAGGTAATTTTGGGTGGAGGGGGGGGGGGTGGGGGCGGACGACATTGGAAGAGGAGGGGAGGAGGTAGGGGGGTTTTAGCCATTGGGAGTTGGGTGGGATTTTTTTTTGGGGAGAGAAGGTGGGTGGGTAATCCAGCTGCTGCATTTAATACTCACACCAGAGACAGCATTAAATTGGTGGGAAAATGTGAGTGGTGAGTGAGTGGTAGTGATTATCACCCTAATTTTGAAGGAAAAGTTCCATCAAACGCATATAAGTACAACATTTTTACGTGGCATAATATTATTGACCGGAATAGAAAAATTGTGTTATTCATATTACAACTAAGTTTTTCTCCTAATTTTCTCTTCTTCATTTTTCCTCTTATTTTTGGGTGGTGGGTAGAACAACTCTTGAGGATTTGATTTTGTTTGTATTTGCATGGTTTAATAGGTTTTGGGTTGGGCTTGGGCTTTCGTTTTTCTTTAAATTAATAAGAAATATAAAATAAAACTATTAGTATAATATGCTCGATACTCGAATCTCTTGGTTTAAATGTCTAGATATAAGTTTTTATTCAAAATTTGTCTGGAACTCAATGTCATTTTTTAGTGGACTAGACCTCATTGACATCTAAGTTTAAGTATTATGAAGCGGGAGACTTTTGTGTAATTTTTAAAACATTGTCATGTTAATCAATCCACATGTGTTATAACGTGGATAATTTTCAATATTATACATTAAATTATAAACTAATTTTTGAAAACAAAAATGAAGTAAAATCCCCTAGATTTAGAATGTTAAAAGATCATGAAGAGTTCATGAACTTGCTATGTTAAAAGATCTGTATAGTCTGAGCTTCGACTTGAATTGTTTTTCTTTTATACAATACGTGTCATATTTTGATCAACGCGATCTTCTTTGATAAAAGAATTTGGATTTGGCCCCTCAAAGCCAGACCATTTGGAAATAATCAAATGCCATTTGAAGGAACGTTGGCATCCAAACTAATCTAAAATTATTAATTTGTTTAAATATCCTTAGAAGAGCTGTTTACATAAGCATGTCATCACACATACGCTATTTTATTTTATTTAATGATCGATTATTGACTTCTGGGCATTGGCTATGAAGTACTGGCAAAGTGTTGGAGTGGAGTGATTCAGTATTGAAGAAAATCAAAATAAACAAAGACTAAATGAAAGGGATGATGTATCATATTATATGTTTAATAGTCTAACGATATAATAACAACTCTCGTTAGGGCAACATGTTCGCCTCTTGTATTGAGTTCGTCTAAACTTTTTGATAAGGATATACCATTGAGTTAAAGTACAATTCTACGCATTTACGTATAATATAACCATATTTATAAAAGCTTACATCCATATATTCTACTCACACTTCTCTACATTTAAACCTTATAAATAAACTACAAACCTAGAGATTAACTTTCCTCTTGCATTTTTGTTCTTGAATTGCCTGGCTGGAAATGTTAACGGTCATAGTACAATTCATCTTCACAACCACATGTCTCTTGATAATATTCAACATATTCACCCTCCCTGGAATTCTAGAATAGCTACTCATAGTCAATAACCCCGATCCCAGGTCCGCCCACAAATTGGGATTGGATATGAGCCGATCAGTTATGACATCGACAGTTATATTCATTCTCATGGTCCGTCGGGCCTTAGCCTGGCCCCGCGAGCCATAAGCCTCCCCCACCACCTTGCCGTGATAATACAGAGTGGTGGTGGTGTTGCTGTACCTAAACGAAGCCGCGTTGGGATTTTTCACCGACACATCGGCTGTTAACGATATGTTGGAGCCCGGCTTAGGGGTTGTGTTGTTGTTGATCAGCTCCAGCCTTGTAACTGTGACTTTGTTCATTTTGATCTTTGGCTCCTTCACGCGGAACACAGTGAACGCTAGAATTATGATCACCACGGCTAGGAGTAAGAGCAAGGCTGTTATGCAGCCGCAGCAGTTGATGAACTTTTTTTGTCTAACTTCTTTCAAGTGAAGGGCAGCCTCGTCAGCGTCGCTGCTCTGGCCGTGGGCGGCAGGGGCTAGTGGTCTGACCTGCTCCTTCTCCACCATGGCTAGAGGGTTGAGAAGAGATGGGGAGGGGAGAGGGGTTAAGGAAAGCTGAGGTTTTGGAAGAGTTAGTGTTAATATGTAAATGAATGTAGTGTATTTTTATAGTATTTGTTTAGGGGGAAGTGGGAATACGATGGGCTAAGTTTGAGTTTTCTACAAAATGTTGACACATATTGTTGTGCCTTTTGCCTACCCAAAATATTTCAAGCTGCTCAATCTTGACTTCCACTAAAGTTCACACATAATTGTAGTATGAAGCTGCTACTATTTGAGACTGAAAAATAATTTTTTTTCTTTTCAGATTTATTATTTATATAAAATTTGAACATATGACTTTTTTTGGGTACATCAACACAATTATGAAGGTAGATGTGGGTTTAGGCCAGTTGGCTAGAGTAGTGAACTCGTCCCCCTTTTACTTAAGTTCGAATCCCCCTTTTGTATGATGAAGAGTCTTTGTTTATATTTTCTGTATTGATATTGTATATATACGTAAAATGCATCGTTTTAGGGATGAATGAATGAAATATGATAAATTCTGAGAGTGATTGATTTTATGCAGACGGGAGGTCTCTTTAAGGATTGTCAAATATGGTGGTGCTGGCGCCTACTTGAGTGAGACAAACCATATGAAATTCTAAATATAATTATTTCATGCAATTGACTATTATCATCTATAAAATAGAAAATTATTATAATTCGTAATTATTCCTTAGTGTAGTGTGCCACCAACTTTTAACTACTTTCTCATCTTCCATTTATTTATATTAAATAAATGGATGGAAGAAAGGAAGCCTTTCTTTCCCCGGCACTCTTTTTGTTTTGACAGGATTTATATTTATAGTTAGCATCATAACATTTCATCTACCGGCATTACTACAATATAAAAAGGCCTCACCTTCCTTTTGACAAGATTTTATTACTTTGTAAAGTACAAAAATGATAGAAGTTTCGCATTACCTACTACTTCCACTATGTGACTAATTGCTTGGCGATTGTTTCTTTAACCCTACTCTTTGCCGGGTACCAAGTGCAAACAACATATTGATCCCCACTGTGTAGCTAATACAATTAATTTTATTTAATTTTGATTTTATGAGACAGTGACACGTGAGAAACTATTATATGATACGTACTGAAATGTTATTAAATTACATTTTATGTGTTATAACATTGGTGGATATTGGTTATACCACCTAAGAGGGGTACATTCCGACCAAATAATCACTCGTTCCACACTTGTTCTATGTGATTTATGAGTTGGATTCCAACTTTCATATATAGGATCGGCCCAAATTCCCAACTTCCCACCTTTTGGGCCTGTCAAAAATCAAGCTCCAAACTAATGTAGTTGACTTAGTTGTGGAGACTAGAGATGAGAACACATAGACATCTACCATTAAATTCAAAGAAGCTTCTGCTGGACCTAGCTAGCTACTTTCAAGAATATCAATACATTTTCTTTCCCTTGACTAAATCCTTGAAAGCAACATAGTTTTTAAGGGTATAGGGAAAGAAAAATGAATCCATCATTGGAGTAATTGCATCAATTTTTGACAAGTCAGATAAGGATATTTCATTGTCTTTGTTGCTTGCTGCAAGTCTCTAACTTTTTCTCTCAAGTTCCGACCATGGTGATTTTGGATTTTGGTTCCTCACTGCAAACCAAACCATCTTTAAAAGATGAATAAAAGTAGCACCAAATTATTACAGTAATGGGCTTGTTTGATACGTCGGACTGTACTAAAAACTTATTAAAGATTTCATTTGGTTATTTTAGGTTCTACAAGCTAAAAGCATTTACAAATCAAGGCAAACAATAATCAGCAGAAGTATCAGAGAAACTACAGTAGCTTTACTAAAAATTCTAGACCAATTTGTTACAGGATAGACCGATCAAAAGGTATTTAATCTCTGCATTGCCTCTGCATAGTTTAGGTTCAACAAGCTAAAACTCAAGCACAAAAAATGTTTACAAATAAAGGCATATACAATCATCAGCACAAGTATCAGAGAAAACTACAACAGAGAGACTCCGGATACAAACTTTAAAGTCGATAAAAAAATTCCAGACCAAAAAGAAGAAGAAAGCAATAAGTTTCCGGCCTCTTCCGAGTCAGAATTTTCATTGGCAGTGGAATTCCTGGATTGCCTGCCGGGCCAAACTAATTGTCAAACTGCAATTCATTTCCCCACTTCTTCTTTTCTTCACCAGACCCACCATACTCACCTTCCCGCTCAGCTTGGCATAGCTCTTCAAATTCAAAACCCCTGAACTAATATCACTGCTTGAGGATGGTCTGCCATCAAGATTTGCCTCCACCGAAACGCTCACCTGCTTGCTGTGCCTCATCTTAATAGACCCTTTTGGAATTGTTCCTTGTCCAACTGTAATACCCTCATGTGACAAAACCAATAAACTCTCATCATATTTCAGCTTACCCCAGTTTTGATTCTTCACCTTAATTTCTGCCCTCAGTGTCATGTTGATGGCAGTGGATGTTCCAAGCGCGCTGCTGAAATTGTTGACAGAAATTGCAGCCAGCTTGATGTTGGGATCCTTGAAGCGAAACACAGTGAGGCAAAGCACCCCAAGCACTACTATCTGGAGCAGAACAAGTGCAATGACAATTCCACAGTATTTGATTCTTCTTCTCCTGGGAAATGACTTGGGAGAAAATATTGTGGGAGAAAATGTTGTTATGACTTCTTCTTCTTCTCTCTTTGAGCCATGGGGTTGCTGCTGCTGATGTTGGTCCTTGTGATCAGCCATGTTTGAGTTCTTGAAAGGCTATGAACTTGAAAAATGAGTTTTTTATGTTTTTTGTTTTCTCTATTTTGTTGTGACCAAAAGAACCAAAAGTGAGAGGCAGTGAGGAAAATTTGGTGATTAACGTGTCCGTGACTTTGAATGTTCTGCCATGAAGGTGTGAAGGAGGAATATCTCTGGTTGGTTTTCTATTTGGACTTTGACAGCAGCCATGAGGAGGAAAGTCTTACAGGGGCTTAATTAATTAATTATTATTATTAATAAGAAAAAAAGAGGGTTTTGGTATACTAATTACTGAATAAATTGTCCTAATAATTGGCTAACCACCACAAGAAAATGTATTAACACTAAGTGTTGACATATGGGGTTGAGCGCAATATTGCGATCCCACATGGACGTATAAAATAAGATGGATTTGTTTGTTGAGAATATAAATAATTGGATGGTGGAGTTTATATATGGTTTTTTTAATTTATAGGGGAGAAAGAGGAGAAATTTTTGTATGTTCCGGGTAAATGATAGAGCCACTATGCTAAATCATTAAATTTGACGTCATAAATCCTTTGCTTTTAACAAAGAACACTGTTTGACTTTGTCTCCCAAAAACTCATACAAATGGACAAAAAGATGAGGGAAGAATTGGACTTTGTCTCCCAAAAACCCATACACATGGACGTATAAAATAAGATGAGTGGAAATGGAGATGCGGGGTATCGATCCCCGTACCTCTCGCATGCTAAGCGAGCGCTCTACCATCTGAGCTACATCCCCGATTTGGTTATTATTTTAAATTTTAATATTTTGTATCAATCCAATGTGACTGGGACACGTGGCATAACTAGCCAACACTCAACATATATAAGCTCAAGTAAGGAGCTTTTCAGGCTTAACTTGATGTTTAGTGAAGCAAATAAAGTAGGAGATGAGTTGGCAAATTTTAGTGATCCGCTTAATAATCATTCCATTTGCTTTTTTATTTTTCCCAAATAATATAGCTCTAAAAAATTTATTTGATATTCAGTAGTTATAGAGGATCATCTTTGTAATTTTAGAGCCGAACCATTAAAACAAGCCTTTGACTCTCCTCCGTACACATTTCGCATATAAACTCTGTCTTATTTGGGTAAGAATCCACAAAAACCATTACACAAGCTAAAAGAATCCCTCGGTCTTCTTGGCTCATGATTTAGATGATGAGTTTAATTTCATCATTAATATAGTCATGGTGAATTTGTATTTCTTAACATTTTGGGTTATTATGGATCCCAACCAATGAGATCTTTATTTTATTTTTTTTCCCTCTCCAAGGCATCAGAGAGTATTAATTAATTTCCTTCAACAAATTGTTAAACAGTTCAGAAATCTTGAGCTGGCCCTGTTGTTTGCAAGGGATTGGCAAGGAAATGGCCCCAATGATAGGAAGCTTAATTTGGATGTTGAAATCGATCTCATAGTCAATATCTGCATCTTCAGAAATGTCCTTTGCCAAGGTCATGAGCATACTGAATGGCACCTTTGCCAACACCAACAAAATGGACTCTTCTCCAGGCTTCAGTGATGCAGGCTCTTTCAACGTCGCTGATAAAGCCTCGCTGCTCCACTCATATGCACATATATAGTAGAAAACAATCAATATATTCCAAATGAGCTTGCTTGAACATACAATTTAAAATTCATTTATGTTCACAAAAAAGAAGTTACTTTTTGACAGATAGTTTAGCATGTTATGTTATCGGACACGCAAAGAAAGAGATCACAAGTGTCGTAGGTATGCTTATTTCAATCATTACGTGACTAAAATCACCTGATGAGAGAGATATAAACGCATCATTTTAAATAACCGGTAGTATGAAATTTGGATCAAACCTGCCGCCGCTTTTCAATTTGAAAGAGGCCCGACTGACGGGAAGATAAAACTCGAAGGGGTTGTACACGGAGATCTTGAAAACGAGTTCTATGGAGTCGAAGTTTAGGTTTTCAAATTGAAGGCCCACAATAAGCGCAGATCTTTTCTTCATCTCAGCCAATCTCCCTTCCAAAAAGCCCTTGGCCAGGTTCACTACATAGTTTTTGGCATTGCCCGCTAACTGTGACACTTTCCAAAACGTATTCGAAAATGCAGAAGAAACAAAAGTTGCACTTCTTTGCATTATTATTGAAGAGGAAAATATATTTGTAAATTTGTAATTAACTTTGAGCTTATTTGTTATGCTCCCATAGACAAGGAGAGCTTAGGTTGATGTATGTATATATGGCCAACCATGATCCTTTTCTTGCATCTCTTTCTCGTATATAGTTCCAAAATATAAATAAAGAACTGGGTTCCTTTTATTTTCCATCCGGTAAAATAGAATTTGTTCTGTAGATTCATCATGTTGTGGAAGCAATATTTTGGGTCTTTTACTTGTTTAATAAGGCCATTATATTCCTTCTCATCCCTTTCCCCTCCTGTTCCTGCTTTTGTAATTCCCCAACTTTGGCTCTGGTCAAACTTTTTACAGTTTTATTATATTTTTAATTAAATAATTAAGAGCATTTACTCTGACCGAACTCCTAGGTTCGATTATCCTGCCCAACATCACTTGTATATAAAATGAACATTAAAAAAGAAACTTCAATATATTTTTTTAGTACAACTTATTGGGATGGGGGTTTACACAAATACTCATGGGTGTCTGGAAGTTTTGAACCTCTGCCGACATAAGTGGAGGT
>NW_018921457.1:546327-581771 GCF_002207925.1 Prunus avium
CGACATAAGGGGAGGTGGAAGAGCTCAGCCAACTGAATTATACCCGCTGATAAAAACGGGGTGCTGAGCAAAGACATAGTCCATTTCTTAATGTACTTGTATTAACAACAAAAGAACAGTTACAGAATATATAACCAAAGCCATAGAATCTCAAAGGTCATATGGATCAGAAGAGGCTGGGAAGCTTGATCGCTCCCTTCTTGTTAAGTGGTATGGTGAAGTTGCCAAATACAGGAAGGTCAATGGTGAGGCCTATATCCAGCTCATAATCAATGTCCCAATCTGCTCCAACATCTTTTGCCAAGGTCAACAATATGCTATGTGACACCTTTAATAGTACCTCAAGCACAGTAATCTCCTTTCCTTCTATTGAACCAGGATCTGGTATAGTCCCAGATGCAATCTCCCTACAAATTCACATGTACACATACAAATCAAGTCACTTTATATACAGGAGCATGGCATAGAAACATATCTTTTTATTTTTATTTTTATCAAAAAAATGTGTATTGATCGCATTTGAACTCGAGATCTCTTCCGACAAAGTAAAACCAACACCACAACACCAATGGTATGTTCTGTTCAAATTTTTATTCTGTTCTTTATGCTTTGAATTTGACAATCTTGATCCCTTTGCCTAATTTGACCGTAATCTATTTTGATGTTTGACAATCTTGATTCTTACACATTATGAAAATGAAAATAAGGGACCAAATTGACGAAATTGAAAATACAAAAATCAAATTAGAAAATTCAAGTAAAACACAAGGATCAAATTGAGCATCTATAACAAAAATTAACAAATAAAAATTGAACCCAAAGTGTTTGAAAGTGAGAATTGGAACCTGCCAACACTTTTGAGGGTGTAAGTGATATCACAGATGGGGAGGTCAACTCCATAGGGATTGGTCACAGAGATTTTTGCAAGGTACTCAACAGATCCAAAGCTCACCGTCTTGAAATCAACATCTGTGACTTCTGCCTCTGGCTTCTTTACATGACCCACTTTCTCAGCCACAAAGTTCTTGGCTTTTTCCAACAACTCAGACATTTTCAGAGCACACACCAACAAAAAAATATTAATACAAAGAAAGAGATCAACACTAGATTAGATTTAGGACTTGCAGGCTTGTCGCTGAGATTTATATTTTTGGAGATATTTATAGGAGATGGATCTTCAGTGGATTTTTTGGGTAAAATATAGAGGGGGTAGTGGGTGCACTGGGTTTGCGCCACGTGGCAGGAGGTCGGCAGGAAGGACGCGTGATAATCTTACGTGTCCGCTCGTGTTTCCTCCGTGTTCAGAGATCTGTGATGGATTGATGATGCTTAACATGAAAATTTGTACTAAAAGTAAGGGTTGAGATAAGATGGGATGGGTCTTTTTCTTTAACTTTGGACAATCTGGACGGTGGAGAGTGATGTTCTATTTAATTGGATGGATGGTGGGTCCCATTCTCATCGGCAAATTGGGTGCCTTTAGTCGCAGTCGATAAGTCACAAGGGGCCTAATTGAATAATTTGAAGGTATCTATCAGATATACAAAACCCTCACACATGTTAGCAATGCAATACGTAATTCGATTTTTCACGTTCAACTTTTTTTTTGGTTTAATTAAGGATATAAACTAATTTTTTTCGCCAATCTCCTCCCTAATGTCAAATTTCGAAACATTTCATCCATTTCTTTGTCAATATTGAGGGCAAAGTTGTCCTTCCAGCAACCTTCCCTTTCTTCTTCTCCAAATTCCAATTTCCACTCAGCTTCCATTGCTAAATCACACCCCAACTCAGCTTCCCTAAATCCAATCTATCCATCTTTGAAAACCCCTACAGTGCCTTCTCAAAGCATAAATTACTAAAGCTCTTTCCTAAAGTATGAATTGGCTCCTTAAAATTGAGGAAGAGCACATCATTATAACAAATGAGATTTTGACGCTTGTAAAAATTCAAAAGAACAAAAGTTAAAGGAATTCAAAACAAATGAAAGGAATTTCCAAGTGTCAAAACTCTATTTGTTTGGAGGATGAGCTCCTCAACCAAGCTTTTTCCTTTTTTTTTTTGTTGAGAAATTATGTGATTGCATTTATAATTTCGCCAAAAAAGCTACTAGCCACAAATGACTAATACAAACTAACCACACATGGCCATTACAATAACAGAGTAATCTAACATCAAAATTAAGACAATCAAGTGCACCTCCACTAATGATTATGCATGATCGAAGAAACTCTGGCATAGGCATCTCAACTAAGATTGCAAACTCAGAATAATAAAAAAGATATAAAGTTTGAAAAAACCAAGTCATAATAATACAAATAAAACTCTTATAAAAAAGAGATGAAAAACTCTTACAAATGAGAGACGAAAAGCACTCACAGAGAAGAAGTGAAAAGCTCTCACAAAAAAAGAGATGAAAACTACACAAAGAACCCAAAGAGTCTCTGTAATTTATTCCAAACCAAAAGAAACCGCAAAAAGGATGGTGGAGGAGATCCGACGCTAAAATGCAGGTAGGGATACGACGCCATGACACAACCACCTGTGATGGTTGAAGGAAAATCATAATAAAACGAAGACAAATAGAGGAAGCTTTCTGTCTTTGAAAATGGGGGAGGAAGAGAAGCGAGGAAGAGACTAGGGGAGAGGGGAGGAAGAATCTCAAAATGAAAACGGCTCTAGAAGTGTTTTTTCTCAGAGAGAGAGAAGGCTAGAGCTTTTTCCTTTCTAGTATAGACAGTTATCGGCATTAAAAAAGTATAATCGACATTAACTTCAATAATCAAAGTACACATATAATACTTTAAAAGTCCAGAGCCGATATAAACTTTACTTGTTTAATAAGGCTTATATTCTTATCCCTTTCCCCTCATTGCTGTTGTAACTGCTTTGTAATTCCCTAACTTTGGCTTTGGTCAAACTTGTTAGGGCTTTTATTATATTTTTAATTAGATTATTAAGAACATTTACTCTGTGCTAAGGTCGTAGGTTTAATTTTCCTTCCCAATATCACTGGTACATAACATATTTTGAAAAAAACTTAAATATTTTTTATAAGTGATTGAGGAAGGAAGGTTTACGCAAATACTCATATAATGTCTGGGAATTTCAAACCTCTGCCCACATAGATAGAGGTGGAAGAGCTCAACCAACTGAAAATAAAAATCCAGAAAAACTTAAAACACTCGTGTGCTTAGCAAAGACAGAGTCCATATCTTAATGTACGTATATTAACAACAAAAGAAAAGTTACAGAACATAACCAAAGCCGTAGAATCCCAAAGGTCATATGGATCAGAAGACGCTGGGAAGCTTGATCGCTCCCTTCTTGTTAAGTGGTATGGTGAAGTTGCCAATGACAGGAAGGTCAATGGTGAGGCCTATATCCAGCTCATAATCAATGTCCCAATCTGCTCCAATATCTTTTGCCAAGGTCAACAATATGCTATGTGGCACCTTTAATAGTACCTCAAGCACAGTAATCTCCTTTCCTTCTATTGAACCAGAATCTGGTACAGTTCCAGATGTAATCTCCCTACAAATTGACATGTACACATACAAATCAAGTCACTTTATATATATGAGCATGGTATAGAACTAATCTTCTTTAATTTTTTTATCAAAATATTGTGTATTGATCGTATTTGAACTCGAGATCTCTTCCGACAAAGTAAAACTAACACCAAGTGTACACGTTATGAGAATGAAAACACGGGAACCAAATTGACGAAATTGAAAACACAAAAACCAAATTAGAAAATTGAAGTAAAACACATGGATCGAAAGAGTATCTATAACAAAAATAAACAAATAAAAAGTGAGAATTGGAACCTGCCAACACTCTTGAGGGTGTAAGTGATATCACAGATGGGGAGGTCAACTCCATAGGGATTGGTCACAGAGATTTTTGCAAGGTACTCAACAGATCCTAAGCTCATCGTCTTGTAATCAACATCTGTGACTTCTGCCTCTGGCTTCTTTGCATGACCCACTTTCTCTGCGGCGAAGTTCTTGGCTTTTCCCAACAACTCAGACATTTTCAATCGAAGCACACTCCGACAACAATCTAACAGCAAAACAAAATATTAATACAAACGAAGAGATCAACACACTAGATTAGGTTTAGGACTTGCAAGGCTTGTTTTTGAGACTGATATTTGTGGAGATATTTATAGGAGGTGGATCTCCAGTGGAATATTGAGTAAAATATTAGACGAGGTTGTGGGTGCACTGGGTTTTCGACACGTGGCAGGGAGGTCGGCTGGAGGACACGTGACAATCTTACGTGTCCGTTCGTGTGTTCCTCCGTGTTTAGATACCTGTGATGGATTGATGATGCTTGACATGAAATTTGTACTAAAAGTAATGGTTGAGATAAGATGGGATGGGTCTTTTTTAAAAGTTTGGACAATCTAAACGGTGGAGACAGTGATGTCTATTTATTTGGCTGGATGGTGGGTCCAATTCTCATCGCCAAATTTTTATTTTTATTTTTATTATTATTGGAATATATGTTTTATTAAAAAATAATAAATAATATAAGCGTGTACAAAGATAGCACTGAAATATCCAATATTATCCAAAACCCACGCATGGGTGCCTTTATTCATCGCAGTGGACGAGTCACAAGGGGCCTAGTTGAATAATTGGAATATTATCATATATACACTAGAAACCCTCATAAACTATTAGAGCATTTCCACCCATTTATTATGGCAAAAGGCAAAGAGAGGCCAGAGCTATTACTATTTACATGAATAGTGCCTATTATAGTAATTTTTTTGTTGGTTTTCTGACCATTGTCATGGCAACCCAAGAGCAACCACTATTCATATGAGATATGAGGAAAGGAATTTGTATAGAGTTTTGGTTGGGGAAGTGAAGAATATGGCGTTCTGCCATTGCGCGGTAGATCTATATTGCATGAGTACATATGCTTATGGTTGTTGAATCGGGAATTTTAGTCACTTTTGGGTTGTGCATGTCACTAAAGAAAATTTACCCATATTTACTTCGTAATTTTGTTTGTTTATCAATAAAAACCATCGATTATTCTTTAAAAAAAATAGTATTATCAACATTAACTTCAAAACTAAAGGACACATATTACATTTTAAAAACAGTACATAACCGACATAAACTTCAAAAAGAAGAAAACATACTGAATGCTTTGAACTAAAGCTGCTCACAAGCTTTATGAACTCAACATACTGAAGCTCATCATGCTCGACTTGTTTCTTAAGTGAACAAAGCTCATTCGAGCGAATTTCGATCCAAACTCGAACGGTATCCAGTCAATTTACAATTCTAAAGATAGATTAGAGACGGAAAGAAATTTTTTATTGTGGGTATGTAAAATTCAGTGGAAGCTATTCGCTGAGACTAAAGTTTCATAAGGACAGCTACAAAAGTTGGTTTTCTTAGAATCATACTAAAGTGTGATGCTCAAGAAACCAAATGATCATGGAACTGTAACAAAGTAACTAGTAACCTCAGATGTGCTGCACTGCACATGGCGCATGAGGTGGCTAGATTTGCTCTTCATGATTGTAATGAGTGTATAATTTGGGTAAAACAGTAACCAGATTGGCTAAATATCCGTATTAGAACAAGATCATTTTCAGCCAATTAATTTACAGATTATTTTTTCTTATGACAAGAGTCGAATTTAACTTCTACACACTACTTCTTTTGCTTGCCAATACAAAAACACAATTAGGGATAATGTAAAAATATAAGACGGGTCTCATATAATGTAATGCAGATTATGGGAGGAAGGAAGTATTTTTCTCTTATCGTTTGTAGGTATTGATATTGAATATGATTAGCACCAAAATAATAGAGCATCTCCAATATTAGTAAATGGGATTGGCCTTTGATGTGGGCTTGACCTAGGCCTATATCTTTTTTTATTTTATTTTATGTTTTTTGGATAAAGTGTGGGGGGGGACAAACCCCAAAGGCCTATATCTTGATTTGATTTAAATGTCTAAAGCCCAAAATATACTAAGTGAGTAACCAACACTAGCGTAGTAGAATTCCGTAGTGGGAGTTTTATCTAAGGTTCTTAAATGAGGCTCTATCTTGTAACTATTGAATCAAATTGGTTAATCGTTGGATCAAATTGATTAGTTTGATCCAACCGTTATAGAATGGCTCCACTACCGTATGAAAACTAGTTACTCCCATCCAATATGCTAAAGTATGAACAAAGGAAATTAAATTTCAACTCAAACTACAACTGTTTTTTCATTTTCAAAACTCGTGCAGTTTATCAATTTTGGATCCGTTTTAATCGTTAGAAAAGTAAAACAGGAATGTGCTGAAATGAATAATAATGAAGTATATAGTCAACTACAGAAAAGTCTAAATCATTTCCAATGTTAGAATATATATCAAGTTCGAATCTCACTCCTGTAAAGGAAAAAAAAAACCCACCCCGATCCCACTTGAATAATACATTGCTACTAAGTACTAAATGTCTTCCCAATTCTAATTCAACGCTGCTAAAAAAAGCAATTGACATAATGCTTCTCCACATGGTAAAATCATATATACCATTTCTTATGGGATACAAGATGAATAAAAATTCCTTTTAATCTTTCATAAAAGATAAAGTTCATTTCAATCCCATTAGCAAGGAAAACACCATACAACGTCTCAAACAGTATAACATAACCACATTGCTCTTACATTCACGACAAGAATTCGACTTTCACCTTCCAATTTTTAAAATGAACTACTAACTCTTACATTTTATGACACAGAAATAATTCGACTTTCCCTTTCCCTTTCTTTAGATCTTACCTCTACTTTGTTGCCTCTTTTGGAATCTCCTTTTTAGTCTCTTTTGAAGCTTCATCCTTTGAACCCCAAATAGCTTCAGATAAGGTGGGAAGCTTGATTTCGCCCTTCCTAGATAGAGGTATGGTAAGGTTCCCAACTAGAGGGAGGTCAATGATGAGACCCAAATCCAGCTCATAGTCAATGTCCCAATCCTTAGCAACGTCCCTTACCAATGTCACAATTATGCTATGTAGCACCTTCACAGGCACCTCCAACACAGTAGTGCCACTTGACTTTATTGAGCCAGGATCTGGCATGTTCCCAGATGCAATAACCCTAATTCACATGTATATATACATACAAGTCAGAAAAAAAATAAGTATCAAACGATTGTTAAATCGAAGCTCATTCAGACATCTCAAAAGGGTTTCGATTTTGATTTTATTCGTTGATTTCAAAAAGGGAATTTGATTTTGATCTCATTTCCTTGATTTCAAAAAACAAAACCCTTTTAAATAGTTTGATCTGTAGCTGGACCGTGACATTTTGTTATTCATTGAATGAGCATGGTCACAAAAATTATAGGTTCTTCAAAACCAACAGCAGGATTAAAATGACCACAAATAGATCACGAGTGAAAGAAAAAAGATGTAAAAACAAGACTTGAATTGAAACCTGCCAGCACTTTTGAGGGTGTATTTGACCTCGCAGACGGGGAGAGGATGTGGATAGGGATTGTTGACAGACACCTTGGCAATGTAATCCGCAGAGTCAAAACTCACCTTCTTGAAATCAACGTCTGTGAGACTTGCATCTGGCTTTGGCACATTTGCTATCTTATCTGCCACAAAGTTCTTGGCCTTGTCCACCAACCCCGCCATTTTCAAAGACGTATGAACCAACAAAAAGAAAGAACAAACCAAAGAAAACTAAAGATGAACAAACCAAGAGATTGATTTGAGCCTGCTTGCAGCCTTGTATTCAGATCGAAAATTTCATTTGGGTTATATATAGAGGAGCTACATCACTTGATTTGTGGGATTGTGACAAATGTAATGAGACTGATGTGAAGAAAATTATCATATATATACGTGTTGGGATTATATATTCCGCATTTGATTGAGGGTTAAGATTGGATCATGGCTATGTATTAGGTCAAATGCAGCCTTAATTGCATGGTAAGCTCCACCAACCAGATCTCCCTCTTTTCTATCTTACATTTTTATTTGGCAAAATTTCTTAAATTTTCTTGTAAACATAGGAACACATCCTCTCTTTTTTTTTCCTAAATTTTTTTATATAGTAGTAATCTACTTTAAACTAATCTAAACTACGGGGAGAAGGATTCGAACTCGAGTGCAAAATGGAGAGCACATCTGTTCTAACCAACTTGGCTAGGCCCATGTTTGCAACGCATCCTTTTAAAAAAAAGAGGAATCATCCAATCAAAACATCCTTGACATATGTTTATGTTTTCATTTTAAATAAAAATATAGGCAGAATATTCAAATCCCTTAAGAAGAATCATAGAGGATGAGAGTTTCTTCCATTTGCTTTGTTTGGCGGATTGGAGCATACATGCATGGTAAGGCTGCGTTTGACCTAATATAAAGATTTTCTATTTGGACATACTATTGTGTGATGAATATTCCGGATATAATACATATCTCGTATGTTTTATTCCGTATTCAAGAGAAAATGATTTATCACATAATCTCCACGTTTGTGGAAGTGGTATTTCGTTTTCTTTGCTAGCTAACCAATCTTCACTATTTCCAACTTTTAATTAAAATTTACTTGCTTCATTTTATCAACCAGCTCACCAAATTATCACCAAAAAACCAACACCAATGACATAAAATAGGAAAAACATTACCAAAGACTAAACTATAGAGTCACAGGTATGGGAAGGGAAGGTAACATTTGAGGATCTAGAAATCCGTTTTAGTTTCAAAGTACCCGTCTGTGTTTAATCCCCAACATATATATACTTACACCATTCACAAAGAGACATACAGAATAGTACGAAAAATTGGAAATGCTCTCTTACACCATTCACAAAGAGACATACAGAATAGTACGAAAAATTGGAAATGCTCTCTTACACCATTCACAATGAGACATATAGAAGAGAATGAAAAATGAGAAATGCTCTCTTGTAAGAATGTTCGGCAACCTAGTTAGATTGTGATTTTGGATCATTCATCATATTAATTTTTGTTAGAATGTGTGATTCAGATTCACAATCTGGCAACATAAGTATTTAGTCAGACTGTGAATTTGGATAATTGACCATGTTAATTCTTGTCAGAATGTGTGGTTCAGATTCACAATCTGGCAACATAAGTATTTGTTTGGCAAAACAAGTCTGACAAACGAAAAAATAGGACATACACACCCACAAATGCTACATGTAGGATGCCTCAAATGTGTGAGGAGTTTTATGTGGTCTAACGTGTGTGTTAATCCACAACCATTGGTAATATGATACAAAGGAAATCAGGTGGGAAATGATGAAGTGACTTCTCAGGCACGCGCTTCTTCCACAAAAGCACAGGATGTTGCCATCAGAATGGGGTTGATTTTCTCCTATAAAAAGACATGTTTTTCTAAACACTAATACAAGGAAGTAGTAACAAGAAAAAATACTACAGCTACTAGCTAATCAAAATCAAGTGCAGAATGGCACCAAATTTAGCAATTTCACTGGCATTTCTCATTTCTTTAAGCCTAGCACTAAAATTTGGAGCTGATGCTGCAGGCATTGCCATCTACTGGGGTCAAAATGGGAACGAGGGTACCTTGGAGGAAACTTGCGCCACAGGCAACTATGAGTTTGTGAACTTAGCTTTTCTTCCAACCTTTGGCAATGGCCAGACCCCCATGATCAACCTAGCTGGACACTGTGATCCCTACACTAATGGCTGCACTGGCTTGAGCTCTGACATTAAATCATGCTAAGCAAAAGGGGTCAAGGTCATTCTTTCAATTGGAGGAGGAGCAGGGAGCTACTACCTCATATCTAAAGAGGATGCTAGGCAAGTTGCTACTTACTTATGGAACAATTTCTTAGGGGTAAGTTCTACATCTCGCCCGCTCGGTGACGCTGTTTTGGATGGAATTGATTTCGACATCGAAGGAGGAACAAACCTACATTGGGATGACCTTGCAAGATACCTCTCTGCATATAGTAAACAAGGTAAGAAAGTTTATTTAACTGCAGCTCCTCAGTGCCCTTTCCCAGATGCTTGGGTTGGGGGTGCCCTCAAGACAGGCCTTTTTGACAATGTTTGGGTCCAATTCTACAACAACCCACCTTGCCAATACTCCTCTGGGGATCTTAGCAACCTTGAAAATGCATGTAAGCAGTGGATTTCAGATATTCCAGCTACCAAGATATTCCTAGGATTGCCAGCTGCCCCTGCAGCTGCTGGAAGTGGCTTCATTCCTGTGGCTGATCTCACTTCTAAAGTGCTTCCAGCAATTAAAGGTTCTCCCAAGTATGGAGGGGTCATGCTGTGGTCCAAGTATTATGATGATCAAACTAATTATAGCTCTTCCATCAAGAGCCATGTCTAAATTAAATTCTGAATCAGAGACAACTCTAGTCGTCTGTGATGTTTGTGTACTTCTACATATATATCAGTATTATGCATAAATACATATAGAAACATTGTGTGTTCTTGAACTTATTTTCCTTCCTTTTTTTTTTCCGACTATATTATTTTAACTGTTGGATCAAACGATTAAGAGATAAGACCTTATCTAAGTACCTTAGATAAGACCCTCACTGTATAGAATGACTCCATAAGTTAATTCTTTAGGATGAACCAAAATTCACACGTGAGCCTAGACTGGCCCACTTCGTTTTGGGCTGTGCGCAGACGATAAATTAGCATGTCATTTAGAATACAAGAATCAAATGAGTTTACTAGTGGTACCAAATAACATACAAGAGCTTAATTGACATATTGATTTTGGTATATCGACCTTTACATTTCTTTTTCCTTCTCAGATAGTCCACAGTTAATACATATATAAGTACAAATTAATTTCCAATAGAAGATCATGCACTGTGCATTCTATATGTTCATATAGCAATTAAACCTTTAGTACTAGTGAGCTAATTAATTTTGAATCAGAACCCAGAGAGGAACTGCATTTGCTTCAGAAGAGGAGTTAGGGTTTCCATCAGCTTCTCACAGGGATGATTGTGAGTTCCTTCATATGTTGTCACCACAATGCTCGTGTCTTTAGAGAGCCTCTGGACCTGCTTTTTCACATTGCATGTGTGATGCGTGCACCGGTAGTAGCTCCTACGTATGACCATGTTTGAAAGTATGAAAGTGAGAAAAGCATAGAATTTTTTGAACCCAATGAAGAACTTTGGCTCATAAGTAAATGCCATAATACTAATTAAGCTGGAGATAGATAGATCATAGCAAACTTTTAAATTTATATATATTAATATTGCACCAAACATAATGAAGAACATGACTAAATCCTTGCTATTTATGTAGATAACCCAATAAATTTATATATAATCAAGTTGATAGGTCATAAGAATTTTTCTATTTTCAAATAGATATAGTCTTTTTATTGATTCGGGAGTACAGAGTTATTTTTCTATTTTCAATAGGAGTTTTTATTTTTTTGAAGTTTTGGATCAAAATTTATAGGACCAAATATCCGAGTCTACGTATTTATGTATTCAGTTTCCTTGTTGGCTGAGGAAAAAGTAGAAATGCTTCGTTATAAAATGTCAATACCCTAGTCAGCCAAACTAATTACTAAATTAACTTGATTAAGTCCATTTGTTCATAATGTGAGGAAATGTCAAATTAGTTGAGCAACTAAAAATATGAATGTATAAGAAAGGAGCTTATAGCTCAGGTGGTTAAGAACATTTACCCCTGCACCCGAAGTCATAGTTTCTGTTCTCCCTTAAAATGGCTTGTATATAAAAAAAATTATATGAATATATAAATGTTTTGTTTGTATCTCAAATTTGATGTCAGCAGCCAGCTAATTAACGTTTGCTTTATGATTTTGTTCGGTGATGTACTAAATTGTAACAAAATAATAATAATAATATAATAGTGTTAGAAAGAGAATTAACAAACCTGGGATATAAGTTGTTCTTGACGGCCTTCTGTCCGTACTTTCTCCAGCGATAACCATCATCAAGAATATCATCGGCACTCCGGGTCTGAAAAGCAAATCTAGGCCGGCTCGCTGGTTTTCTCGTCCTACCCCCACCTTTCCTTTTACTATTTGCACCCTTTCCTTCCCGATCAGCTTCATTAATATTCTCAGCAGAGGCACCAACATTATTATTTTCTACCAGTGGCTTATAATTATTAATCTCCTGCCCACCAAACCCAGCTGCTGGAGAACCAGAGAGAAGGCTGACCCAATCAATGTCTGGGAGGACTTGATGCTGCTGAGGTTCTAGAAGAGGAGGGCTGATCAGCTGCGAGGAGGAGGATGGGGCTGTTAATGCTGATGAGGGTGTGAAGAGAGGGTTTTGGGGTGGCAACAAGAATGGCAATGAGATTAAGGATGATGGGGTTAATGGGGGTGGATAATTAGGCTCTTGATGACCTTCCATAATTAATCTGAGTTGTTAATTAATTAGAGAATGAAGAGAAAGGAAGAGAGAATTAATGTTTGATAGGGGAAGTATATAAAGCTTTCAAAGAGTTAAGGTGGTGGAAGGTGAGAAGAAGTTGGTCCGTGCAGACACACAAGAAACATAAAGGAGAGAGAGAGAGAGAGAGAGATTAATTGTTGCTTAGGGTTGAAATTGGGAGGCTGTTCTTTTCTGTTTTTGGTACTCTTCCCTATCTTCTATCCTAGGTAAAGGCGAAGGCCAACTACATCTCAACTACTTCTGTTCACCTGCAATTTCAAGTGAGAAAAGGTGACGTGCCTCAATATACTTATCGTTATCATCAATGCATGCGTTTGCATGGCTCTCTCTCTCTCTCTCTCTCTCTCTCTCTCTCTTCTTCACCCACAAGATTCATGGGATGACGAATTTCTGTAATATTGGGAAATATACGTACGTCACGCGTTCAAATTGCTACAAAATTTTGGTTTTAGTTTGACCAGAGATATATACTGTTTAGTTTACCAACCAAAAGAGATCCAAGAGAAAAGGCCTGGGCCAAAAGCATTTCATGTGTTGCTGCTAACACCATTCTTGTATATACCAAGCATTTTGTGAGTGATTGGGTCAGCATGGCCCTCTTGTCTTTCATCTTTCTATTTGTATTTTTTCTAAAGCAAATAGTTTTTAAATATTTATTTTTTATCAATATCTAAAGTAATAGTTTTATATATACACACACACACAAGTAATATTGGAAAATGGGGTATTCAGAAATAGGACATCTAGTGTATGTATAACTGCTTTTAACTACTTGAGCTACAAGCCCCTTGCATATATGTCCGAAGGGAGAATCAGTGTTAATGCATTCACACTAAAAAATTACTCCAAATGCACATTAACTATATTGATATATACAATTTTGCTAACTCAATGTTTAATTTGATATTCTATGATAATAGTTCATAGTTTTATATCATTATATATAGTTCTATATCGTAACATTAGCATATGATACTGACTATAGTTCTAAGGTAAAAATCAAATATTATGGTAAAGAAATTCTAAACCAATATACAAGCCTCAATTTGATCTCTAAGACATGGAGAAATTGCCGCAAAGACTTTGTAAGCCCCCAATCTGAATTATCAAGAACATGAAGGTAAATTAAATCAAGACAATACAGATCTAGTGCAGGAACTGGAAAGGAAATTAGAACAAAGGCTTCTTTCCGTCTAACATTCCCATCAAATGATCAAAAACCTGGCTCCCTGCATCGCGCAGACCAGAATGCATGAATTCGTTAGTTATCCACAACCGAATCCCGGCTATCTGAGATGCTGTTTCCATGACCAGCTTGAAGTTTACAAACATGTCTTCATAGTAAACAGCAGCTGCAACAGGTACCTGTCAATGTTGACAGAAGCAAATTCATACATTAACGGATGAAACTGCTGATAATTCACATTATGTGTACGGTCAAAATGGAAAACATCATAGGCTGCTACAAGGTTTAGATCTCCTTGTGCAAATCTTATGGCCAGTTGATATTCAAGACGATTAACTTCATAAAAAGGCAGCACACCTTGTTATTATTTAGTGCAGTGATGTCATATAGTGGAGGCCAATCCTTCTTCTCAGCCAATATATGAGCAGCACCTTTGAATTTCCTTAAGGCATGAATCTCATCAAACATCCATGGAAAGATCATCTGCAGCAGCAAAAAACCCAGTTTGTGTTTGTGAGGTAGTAGTCAAAGCTGAAAGCAACAACATACTAGAGGCCAACTCCAATTTTGCTCTGTATGACACATAGCTGTGGGACTACTCTGCTTACCCAATACACCTCATTCGACCCCTAAGATTGGTCCAAGTGTCTATAGCTGCATGAGCATTTATACCATCATGCAAGTAAATCATAAATTGTATGCACAACTAGATATCCTCTCCATCAGGATATATACACTTCAGAGTTCATGACTCCCCAAAATATTCTATACGTCACATGCTGACGATTATTTCATCCATGAGATATATACTGAATGTAATATATAAATAAATCATCAATTATCTGTCCGATAAATTCATATAACTGGATGTGAACATTATGGCTTTTTGGCATTGAAAAGAGGCCGGAACCTATGCCTACCTCTCCTGTGAAAAATACGGGACGACCTTCTTTTGCAGCCCGGACTGCATCAAATTTGCCCTCATCTTCCGCCCTTATTCTTTGAGCAGCCCACCGTGATGAACCACCCTTCAATAAGTAAACAAATAAACAACTAGACAAACTAATAACCAAATGAAAATTATAAAAAAAATTATAAAAAAAAAAAAAAAAAGAACATATACTTCTGCAGATGAAAGAGATTAAAGCAATTACCTGACAGTATATGGATTCATGAAGAAGAGCATAAAGTGGATTTGTGTCAAAAGATGACCACTTGTCAAACTGCAAACATGGAATGGTTTAAGGTTTACAACTTTATACCAGCTATGTTCAAAGCCTTGGATTCAACATCAATAAAAAGCAGTTATTTTCTTACAGCATCCAAGAAGTAATAACTGATTTCCTTTGATGCTCCTGGAACTATTATAGGATCCCAGGCCCTCTCAAACCTATGGGTCGAAGTGAAAATATAACTCAGTTGAAGCATGACTAAATTGTAGCATATTGAAATCCAGGTTCATATTCATGAAGCCTTACATGTAGTGTAAGCGCTCAAAACCAGCACTGGATCCCAAGCCAGTAAGACCAAGAATCTGCAATCCCTTTGGGGTTAGGAAGCCTCCAGATGGAAGCTGGACCTGTACAAAAACAAGGGTAGGTGGGATTGATTTTAAAGAGTAATCTTAAATCTGAGAGTTATGAAAAGCACCAAGAGAATATGATCTAGACCTTCACCCCTCCTCCCTCGGAATTTGACAAATAGTTAACAACTTCACGAACAACCTCAATATCTTGAGGATACCTTTGGTAGTACTTCTCATTCTGATGTATAATCTGTTCAAAGCATGCTTTATACACGGCATCTGCAGTGCATCCATTTCCTATAGGAGGGATTCCTCCAGTTAAAAGGACTTGTTTTAGTCCTTGTGGTGCAAAACTCAAATAGGTTACTGCACAAAAACCACCAAAGCTCTGCACAAGGGAAAAGAACAAGCTGCAATTTTAGTTCAGTTGCACAGGCAATAGTGCACCACAAGCAAAACATAAGAAATGACTTAACACAGAGACATTCTTATGATACAAAAAATGCAACACACAACAACTTCAGACATAGGGAGAACGAAGTTGGCACTATGAAGGAGCTCTGGATCTTAACAATTTCCTCTGATAACATAGTAGGTATTTCTTAGTAAAATAAAGAAACTGCAGGCAGGATCATCACACTATAGTCGAAACATTACATGCACACATAAATACTAAAAGCAAATAGCAATTAATACCTGACCCAAAATTGTCCAGGGCCCAGCATCAGGCAAAAGACGTACTCGAATAAACTCTGCATCATTTACTATATTATCAGCTCGGAAATGTTTTAAGTAATCAGCCAGATCCACTTCAGACTTCAGTTGCGACATAGATGAAGCTGTCAAAGGAGTTGATAAACCTGTTCCTCGCTGCAAGTAAAAGTAGGTAAGCAGGAGAATAACAAATAAGGAAGTACATATTCACAAATGGTTGTAAGAATATATGCCTATATAACCATGCCTGATCCATCAATATAACACGAAATTCTTCACATGCTTTACGTATCCATCCACTGGGTTCGGTTGGTCGAGGGGCCTCAAATCCAGGTCCACCTTGTAGATATAATAGGTATGGCAGTGGTTGTTCTTCTTTACCAACTGCAATACAAATCATACTTTATTGAGGGACTAACAGAACCACAAACATGTATGAAAAAGGCAATTGTCTGAGAAGGATATGAGCAATCCGGAGATTGAAAAAATAGGGAAACAGCTTGCTTGCCAGTTACATTTTTATCTACTCCTAACTAGCAATGAGATTCATGACTAAAGCAGATACTCTTTTTAAGTAGAGTATTTTATGACGCCCCAATTTACAGGTATATGCACATGCTTGCACGTTGGTTTTGAGTATGTCTCCGTCTGGCGGCATAGGTAAGCAGCTTCTGCTGTAACTTCTCTTATCTTATGAACTACCCTGGAATGGGTATAAGTCTTATGTATCCACCTATGTCAGTTGAAATTCATAGAACACTTGACATTCGATCATATGAACATTCACAGGCAGATATCTCATTCAAGCTTCAAAAATTATTTATTGTAGTTAGTGGGAAAAGCAAATGTAGCAGATTAATCTTTGATCTTTTCAATACTGAGGACCACAACAACATAAAACTATCATCAGAGTTAGTTGAGAGGATTCAAATAACTCTACCAATTCAAACCACTAATCGATGTCTTTCTCTTAGCTGAAAACAGTAGACAATGCCTCATTCTTTCCCTTTCCACCATTTTCTAAGCAACCAAACAGAGGCAAAGCACGAAAAGGTCAACACACTTCAATGAAAATCAAAACACTAAGCCGCTTAAATCCAAGAACAAAATTAATCACTTCAACTGATGCGCACTATATTGCATAATTCACTTCCAACACCAATCAAACAGTAATTAACAGATAATAACAGGAAAATCAAAACACTGAGCCGCTTAAATCCAAGAACAAATTAATCACTTCAACTGATACACACTATATTGCATAATTCACTTCCAACACCAATCAACCAGTAATTAATTACCTGAAACAACTTCGCGGGCGAAGATTGAGATCTTAGACGATGCCTTAAGACCGACGGAGTAGTCGAGAGGCACAGTGAATCGATGGTCACGAAGTCGGAGCTCCGGCACCGAAAACCACTTCCCGGCAACGTGGTCCGGCGAAGAGTCGCCGGAGGTGGCATTAGGCAAGGACATGGCTGTGACTGTACGGATTGAGCTCTGGCTACAGTTGAAGCAGCGAAGCTTGGTGACGCGAAATAGTGGAAGTGTGCGAAGACTGAGAGTGAGGGAGGGAGAGGGAAAGTAGAGGAGTGACCTTATCAGTGAAGGTTGCGCGTGAAGTGCCGGCATTTTCGGAGCCAGAGTATGAGGGGGTGGGCTTCTGAGTATTAACACGTGGCGCGATCTGTTTGTGATTTTGGGTTTGGATGGTCTTCAGCGGTTGGATGTGTAGACTTTTCGGTGCGGAGAATTTCGATTGATTGGAAGGTTGATGTCGTTTCGGATTCGGAAGCCTATTCGATTATGTAATGTAAACGCAAGTGTAAATGAATTATACCATGCAAGCCGATTCGGCCAATGGTAAACTTGTAATTTCTCACATTGGGGCTTCTACTTTGTCTACCTCTAATCATACTTTCCAGCTTAATATAATTATGCAAAGAGAATCATTGTCGATGCATATTTGATGAGCTATCTTTATTCTTTATGTATACATGACAAAATCACAGGGAGGGTATTTTTCTGAGGCCTGAGCAACAATGGCTTGTATCCACTGCCATTCTCCCTTTCTCCTTCCTCATCTTCCTCTGTTTCTTCAGCAACTGCATTTCTTGGACAAAAAGTAACTTCCACTTTGTGGCACTGTCGCTCTTGTCTTGAATCAGTTTGGTGCTTCCATTAAGGTTTCGCAAAGTGATGGGGGAGGGGAATATATCTCTGCATCTTTACAGCAATTCTTGTCATCCAAAGGTATTATTCATCATAAATCTTGCCCTTATACACCTGAACAAAATGGCTTGGCTGAAGGAAAGAATCGACACCTTGTAGAAACAACACAATGTATTTTACTTGGATATGCTTCCCAATACGAGGGCTACATTTGCTTTGATTCAATCACCAGAAATTTGATTTTTTCTAGACATGTTTTGTTTGATGAAACGGTGTTTCCCTCATGCAAGTCTAAGCCTCTATGCTCACCATGTGTTTCTACAAGTTCAGAGAGTTCTTCATTGGTTTCTTCCATACCTGTTGTATCTTCTTCCAGTCCATTGGTTGATTTTGATCCCACTGAATTGTCTGCTACTGCTGCACTCAATAATTCCTTCTCTATGGCTACTTCTTCAACAACCTTAACCAATGATTCATCAGTATCTTCTTCACGAACCCTGGATTTGCAAATAGACCCACCCATTCCTCCTACTAATCTTCATCCTAAGCAGATTTGGAGCAAGTCAAGAATTATTAAGAGGGAAATAGTATAGCCGGGCGGCTATACATATTTCGTAATTTTCCCAAAAACTAGTATAGCCGAGCGGCTATATTTATCTCGTAATTTTATCTCCGCGCGGCTATACTTATCTCGTAATTTGCTCAAAATATAGTACGGCCGAGCGGCTATACCTGCAAAATATAATGTATTTAAATGGTACAATCGTACTGCACTCGGTTTTTATATTGTTTTTTTTAAAATAGTATCGTCGCGCGGCTATACTTATTCCCACACTTTGGACCCGAGTCCTGACTGCTAGACGAGTCCTCTTATATATTTTTTTAAATAAATAGTATAGCCGCGCGGCTATACTGTGTTTGGCACGTGAGCTACTTGTTCCGTACATGTCTTAAAAACTCGGTAAAATTCACGTTTTTAAAAAAGAAAATATACAATACTCGTATTGTACATGTACCTATGTATTTCTCATGTTTAATATATGTATTTTTAACAAAATTTTCAATAAAACACATAATTAACGTATTATACAAATAATTCTCACAAATTTTTGAATAAAAATAATATATATTTTAAAAAATTAAAAACAATATTTCAAAATATTATGTAGCTGCCGATTAATATCGTATTTGGATATGTTGAAACTAGCAAATTCATATCTATAAAGTATAAACGAGGAGGGTCCTTTTTTTTTCTTTTCTTTTTCAATTAAACAGTATAGCCGCCCGGCTAGACCGTTCAAATATAATGTATTTAAATAGTGCAGCCGTGCAGCTATACTATTATTTTTTCTATAAAATAGTATAGCCGCGCGGCTATACTTGTTTTGACATGTGGCCACCTAATCGCTAGGGAGCCCTTTATAAAAAATTTATTTTTTTAAAAAAGGAAAATGGTATAGTCACTCGGCTATACCCGCTTTTAAAATTTTTATAAAAAAATAGTATAGTCTCATGGCTATACTTATTTCAACACTTGGGCACCTAATCGCTAGATGGGTCTTTTAAAAACATAAATAAATAGTATAGCCGCACGGCTCTATGACCAAACCCACCACAAGCCATGCCCCCATCATCCTTCCCAGGGCCGGCCTTGGGGGTGGGCAGGAAGGGCCATGGCCATGGGCTTCCAATTAAGGGGGGCCCCAAAATTGTTTATATTATATATGTATACTAGCATCAAATATAAAATATATATAAAATTTGGGGGATGTTTGGCGAATTTGGAATAAATTTTTGGGGTCCAACTTATTATTAAAAAAAAACACACGATAAAATTAAATGAGGAAACACGATTCCTTTTATGAGAAGAAACCCCAACACGCTTCCTCTTTTCCCACGTTGCAGGGAAGGAGCCAGAATTCAAACTTTTGGGGGCCAAAAAATTAACATGTACCAAACATCTAGAGCAAGAAGAAACAAAAATATAGATTGCAGAAGAAAAATTAACATGTATTAAACTTATTTTGAAATACGTTAAGCTATGTAGCCATTTTTTTTTTTATTAAGTATTTTAACCTATTTGGTTAGTTATGATTAAAATTAAGATTTTCCAACTAAATCTATCCAAGTATAGGTATTTATTTTTAATTTTTATACTAAGGAAATCAGTATCTACTAAAACCCAAAAGAGAAAGATATAAAAATCAGCAAAGAAAAGCCAATATAACTTCACATTATTACTCAAAATAAATTTATTAGGGTGGCCATTAACTTCAAACATGCAAAATCCCTTTAATATTTTACAATACATTGCCTTGATTGGTGAAAACTTAGAAAACATTGGAGGGGCCAGGGCCACCTCTAGCCTAAATGTGGCTTCGCCACGCAGTGCCTACTCCTAGTTTCTACATGGAAGAACATACTCTCTATTTAATCCACCACCATATTATTCTATGTTTTCCCAATCTCTCTTCAATCCATTCATTTTTTCCAGTTTCTCTAATCCCTCTTTTCTCATATTGTAACCCTAAGAATCGATCTCTCATTGAAAAGCTCACAATTTTTCTTTTTTGATCTTTGTCTTTGAGATTGATGGTTACCAAGAGGAGAGGAGCATGAGAAGTTCAAAAGGTAATCAGGTTTATGAATTTTTCTTTATATTTGTTCCTATTTAGCAAACAATTTTTTCAATTTCCAATAGGAACAAAACACATAGGGACCCATTATGGAAGCAAACAACAAACTTTTTCCTTGGGCTATTGGTTGCTAGAACGTCGGTTTGTAAATTTGTAATTTCTTTCATAATATTAAATATCTAATCCGAATTTTTTATTTATGGAGATATGTCCTACTATAATACATACTACCATTTTATTTGCTCATAGCGCGTAAAATCATTTTATTTGTTATTTTTTAGCAATTGTATACTAAGAAAGGGGCTCATTTACTTCATGGCCTAGGGCCACCCAAAAGTTAGGGTCGGGCCTGATCCTTCCCTCTACAACCAACCACCACCCCACCATCATCCATAGCCACCGCCAAAACAAAAATAAAAGGAAAGGAAAACAAGGAAAACAAGAACAACGCATACATTTGCGGCGGAGATGGGTTTGTGGGTTGCGGGGGGCAAAAAGCTTGGTGATGAAGACGGTGATGTGGCCTTAGTCCTCAAGGGTTGGATCTGGTATTGTGGTTTGGTTGAGTCTGTGACGTATCTGGGATGGTGGTTGGGTTGAGTCCTTGACGAACCTAGAGTTTCGGGCGTGTCGGATCTGGAGAGAGAGAGAGAGAGGTTGTCTTGGGGTGGGGTGAGGACTAAAAATAAATATAAATAAAAGGTTGGCTAGATACGAAGGGAGAGGGTGAGGAAGGAGATCTGTTGGCGATGGCGGAGGGGTGTGGAGAAGACGATGCTTTTTTTTGTTTTGTATTTTTCTTTTATTATTAATAGTTGAGTTAAGTTTTTTAAAAGAAAATCTTTTTTTAAAATTTTTTTTACACATGGCACCTATGTGACATCCAATTCAACAAAATTATGGGTCTCATTTGTGCCACGTCGGTATTTTTAACATAGTTTTTGATTGACTTGACAGTGGGGGATAAATTGAGATGCAAAACATCGATTAAGGGGCCAAAGTTGGCCACTTTAACTTTCACGGGATAAAATGAGATATAATCATAGTTTCATGAGGCACAACAGTAAATAAGCCCAGTTTCTATCCCTTGAGTAAAAGTTTGGGCTTGGTTTCGTCCTTCTTCGGAACCTTCTTGTGGGCTGTGAAGGAATATTGGGTTGAAATGACCCGACGCATATTATTCTGTGTTCAGTGTACTTGGACCCCGGCGCTCGGCCCCATTTGATCCTCAATCGCATTGCCAATGCAACAATTGGTGGCACCACTTTATGGCGCGTAGAAAACATTTGTCGCAAAAATGAAGACTGGTTCAGTGGGTCAAATACCAAACTATTCAGAGTTGTTCAACAAAACCTTCTCTCACTCATTCATTTCCACTTGCTCAGTTTTAGGTGGCGCAGCCAAAACAGACCCCAATTTCTCTCCTTCAGTCTCTCTCTACAACTTTAAAGATGGCATTGTACGCCGCCGTTTCGCGAGCCAAAGCGATGTCGCGAGCCTTCTCTCCGATCCTCCGTTGCATGAGCAACGTGCCGGAAAACACTGTCTACGGCGGCCCAAAGACGCAGAGCCCAGACCAGAGAGTGACGGTGACCCACTTGAAGCAAAAGCACAAGAAGGGCGAGCCCATCACCATGGTCACCGCCTACGACTACCCTTCTGCGGTCCACCTGGACTCGGCCGGCATCGACATTTGCTTGGTCGGCGACTCGGCCGCCATGGTGGTTCATGGGTATGACACCACCCTTCCTATCACGCTTGATGAAATGCTTGTTCACTGCCGAGCCGTGGCTCGTGGCGCCAAGCGACCGCTTTTGGTTGGGGACTTGCCCTTTGGCTCCTACGAGTCTAGCTCCAATCAGGTAGGTAGCGAATAAAATGGAAAATTCCTCCGTAATTCTGTTGATTTGGGAGGTTCATTGTCTATGGGCTTTTTGTTTATGAGAATGTGAAGGAAAAGGACATTGGAACATTGTTTGACTTTTGTGCATGAGCATGACAGAGGGTGTTCTGTTTGGCTGATGAGAAAGTAAAAGAAAGGAAATTTAACTAATTTTTTTCGTTTTTGTTGTTTTTAATGATGAAATTTACCAATTGATGAAATTATTGAAGCTACGAGCTTTCTTACATTTTTTCAAATTTCATTGCAACCAAGTAGAAACAGAGCTGTATTGAATTTCAGAAATGAGAGTGTGTTCTATTTTGTTGATTGGGTTTGTTTTTTTATAAGTAGGCCATGGGTGGGTGATATTGCAGTTTCCATTATGAGCAGGCTGTCGATACTGCGGTGAGGGTTTTAAAGGAAGGAGGAATGGATGCGATCAAATTAGAAGGAGGGTCACCTTCTAGAATTACTGCAGCAAAATCTATCGTGGAAGCTGGAATTGCTGTAATGGGGCATGTGGGACTTACTCCTCAGGCCATTAGTGTTCTTGGGGGCTTTAGGCCTCAGGGAAGGAATGTTGCTAGTGCTGTCAAGGTCTGTGTGTGCACGAATGCGAGTGTCGGTAATTTGTTTTCTATTATGGGTTTGCATGTGCTGAAATTTCTATTTGTTGTAACAATGTTGTATTGGATTTTTGTCTGCAGGTTGTGGAGACAGCACTGGCTTTGCAAGAAGTTGGGTGCTTTTCTGTTGTTTTAGAGTGTGTACCTCCACCGGTGGCAGCTGCTGCAACATCTGCTCTTCAGATACCTACCATTGGCATTGGAGCAGGGCCCTTTTGCAGTGGGCAGGTTAGTTAATTATGTAGTCCTGTTCCTCTTGGTTGTATTGTATGTGTCTGCCTTGATGCTTGCGTGTGTAGTTCCATTTGGTGTCAAAATAGATATTAGCATCCTTGAGAAAGTTTGTTTAATAGCATATCATTTTACTTTGTTTGATGTATATATCTTTCTGTAACTTGAAACTTTGCTTGTTTCAGAAGGTTTAGGCATTTGCAGGTGAAAAATCCTTGTTTTGGATCCTATTTTTTTTTTTTCTCTTTTGAACACTGTCATTTGGGGCGTATGTTGACATATGATGTAACAGATTAGTAGGGATGAGGTAGCTGGATAGGTTAGCTCAAAACTACCAAATTTGAGCTCGGCTGAAGCTTGAAACGAGCCTAGAACCAAAGCTTGAGCTGACTCATGAGATTGCATTCTGTTAATTAACTTCTTTGAAGTTGTACCTTGCACATAAAGTTAATTAATTTTCTAGGGTTTTTGCATCCTTTTCTTCCGAGACATGGTGTGGTTATTTCTGGCACACTTATTTTCTTTTCCCCTATATCACGCAGGTGCTAGTTTACCATGATCTTCTTGGAATGATGCAACATCCACATCATGCCAAGGTGAACTGAACAGTTGCATCTCCTTAATAAAGCTCTTTCTCTCCACTTATGTGAATTTTGTTTAAACAAAGAAGCACCTCATCTTTTGCAGGTTACCCCAAAATTCTGTAAGCAGTTTGCACATGTTGGAGAAGTAATCAATAAAGCTCTAGTAGAGTACAAGGAAGAAGTGACCAGCGGCTCGTTTCCTGGCGCTGCCCACAGCCCGTATAAAATCAGTGCTGCTGAAGTTAATGGCTTTTTAAGTGAGTTAACAAAATTGGGTTTGGACAAGGCAGCATCTGCAGCAGCTGAAGCAGCTGAGAAGATTAGTACGAGCAAATAACCTACTGAAGGCAGCCCTGCAAGTGACCGATAATGGGCAAAACCCAGCATATTTGGTTGAAAGTTTCATTACGAAGTAAATGGCCACAGAAGAATTTTGAAAGAGCAGGACAATTTTCTCTTTGTAACAGTGAGGTATCAAAAATATGCAGTTGGGTTCCATTTTGAGTTGTAAAAGAAAAGTTGCTCTTGCAGAAAGTTGTGTTCAGAATTTGGAAGCAACTTCAGAAATAAGATATTTGAAGCCATTTCTATATTTATTCATGATCCGAGCATAAAAGTAGACTCTACTGTATTTTTTGTACCAAAACTTTTTTTTGTTGCTATTTTTTGAGTACAGAATACAGGTGTTTGCCTTTCATTTTCCACATTTCTTTGGACAAATAAAGGGTGGGAAGTTGGGAATATTACCCTATGCGGTAGGATTTGTAGCAGTTGGGTGATTTATATTCTTTTTTATGTGACAAACAAAAGAGGAATATATAAAAAAAAGTCATCTTGTGGATCTTTTGCTAGTTGGATGAATTTTGTAAAAATCGAATAGAACCTAGAATTTTAATTTTGGAGCAATGGACATTCGAATCATTTAAAACAAAATAATTTCAAAATAATAATAATAAAAAGAAAAACCAGAAACAAAGCTACTTCGTCCAAATCTACTTGTCCATGTTCTTAAACCCTAAACCCCTTCATTCAAATCTCTACCGAACAAAATGAACACTCTATCACTCTCAGCTTCAAAGCACTCAAAATCCTTCCTCAACCTCCTTAAACCCCATACCTCCAAAACCCAATCCTCCATCTTCCTCCTCAGCCACCACCTTTCCACCGATCCCGATCCCGAAGCCGAACCCAACCCTAAGCCCAACCAATCACCCAAAGACGATGACTTGCTGATAACCCAAGTGGTCGAGCTCCTCCAACCCAATGAAAAAGACTGGAACTTTGACCAACTCCACCACCTCCTTTTCTCCAACTCCGCCGCTCCTTCACCTCGTTCGCTTTTCCACATCACTCGCCGCCTTGGCGCTTCCTCCAAGGCCCTCAAGTTCTTCGAGTACGTTTCGGAAAATGTGGCAAGCGCACCAGACTCGACGGCTTCGCTCTCGTCATCATTCCAGGCCATTCTTGAGCTTGCTAAGCGAGAACCCACCTCGCAAAACAAGCTTTATGACTTGTATAAGATGGCGAAAGAGCAGAACATCCCGCTTAATATCAGCGCCGCTGCTCTGCTCGTTCGATCTTTAGGCATGGTTGGCATGGTGGATGAGGCGCTCATTGTGTTTAATGATCTAGACCCGGGTTTGAAAAACACCCATCTCCGCAATGCGGCGATTGATGTGATGTTGAAATCGGGATGTGTCGATGATGCACTAAAGGTGCTCGACGAAATGTTTGATCCAAAAGCAGAGGGCAGGGTCGACCAGGTTACGGGTGATATTGTGCTTTCCAATTTATTGAAGAGAGAGCGGCCGGGGAGGAGCTTCAGTGAGGAGGACATTGTGGGTTTGGTGTTGAAATTTGGTGAGCATGGTGTGTATCCTGATAGCATGAAGCTTACGAAATTGATCACTGCCTTGTGTAGGAACAGGAAGACTAATAAGGCTTGGGATGTCTTACATGATGTCATGAGGTTGGGTGGTGATGTAAAAGCTGCTTCTTGCAATGCTCTTTTGACATGTTTGACAAGAGGTAATGATTTTAAGAGAATGAATGAGCTTATGGTAAAGATGAAAGAGATGGACATTCATCCTGATGTTGTGACTTTTGGTATTGTTATTAATTCTTTGTGCAAGTCTAGGAGGATAGATGAGGCCTTGGAGTTGTTTGAAAAGATCAGCGGAGGAAGAGAGAAGAGTGATGGGGTTTCGACTGAACCCGATGTGGTCATTTATAACACTCTGATTGATGGACTTTGTAAAGTGGGAAGGCAAGAAGAAGGTTTGCGTTTGATGGAAAAAATGAGATTGCAGAATGGCTGTGCACCTAATACTGTTACCTACAATTGTTTGATTGACGGTTTCAACAAGGTCGGGGACATTGAGAGGGGTTGTGAGCTCTTTCACCAAATGAAGGAGAAAGGCATAACGCCAAGTGTGATAACTCTGAATACCATGGTTGATTGTCTATGCAAGCATGGGAGACTCAACAGTGCAATTGATTTCTTAAATGAAATGCAAAGGGATGGTGTGCAAGGCAATGCTGTTACTTACACAACCTTAATCACTTCCTTTTGCAATGTGAACAATATTAGCATGGCAATGGAATTGTTTGAGCAAATGTTGAGAGATGGAGGCTCCACAGATGCAATAGTTTACTACAGCTTGATCTCTGGTTTAAGCCAAGCTGGAAGGATGGATGATGCTAGCTCTGTTGTATCAAAGTTGAAGGAGGCCTGTTTCTCCCTGGATCTCGTTTCCTACAATGTTTTGATTAATGGGTTCTGCAAGAAGAATAAACTTGATAAGGTCTATGAGATGGTTCAGGAAATGGAGTCAGCTGGAGTAAAGCCTGATAGCATAACATACAACACCTTGATTTCCTATTTCTGCAAAGCTGGGGAACTTACAACCGGTCGTAGAATATTGAGCAAGATGATAAATGAGGGTCTTGTTCCTACTGCTGTCACTTTTGGAGCATTGATTCATGCATATTGCTTGAATGGCAATACTGACAAAGCCATGAAAATCTTCAGAGAGATGGGTTCTAAATCGAAGGTTCCTCCCAACACTGTAATTTACAATATTTTAATTGATACTTTGTGCAAGAAGAATGAAGTGGAACTTGCTATTTCTTTGATAGACAATATGAAAGATAAGGGGGTGAGACCTAATACCGCGACATTCAATGCCTTGTTCAAAGGTCTTAAGGAGAATAATTTATTGGAGAAAGCATTTGAATTTATGGATCAAATGATTGAACATGCCTGTAATCCTGATTACATAACCATGGAGATTCTCACGGAATGGCTTTCCGCAGTTGGTGAAACGGAAAAGTTGAGAAGGTTTGTTCAAGGATATGAGGTTGCTGCTTCTACTGCATAGAGTAACTGCACGGACAGAAGAATGTCAGTATTGGTTATAGATTGTCGATTTCAGAGTCGGCCATGCTTAGGAGAAAGCTTAGGAGAAAGCGTAATGGGTTCCAACTTCTAGCCATGTAGTTGTATTTTTCAGTTCGATATTGGACACCCCTCAGTTCAAAGACTGCTTATCTGAGTCTCTGTTGCTGCAGCATTTTTCATGTCCTTGGGTGGATTCCGCTCTTCCATGTTGAGATCAGGCAAACAAGGATGTGTTTGTAGAGAGAATCAGGCAACAGTCTTCTAAGTTATACTTGAATTGAAAGCTACATTTTCTGGCTTTTCTATGAAAATAACATTGCAGTGAATAAGTCTATATTTGGTGACACCATTTTCTTGTATGAATGCACTTTTGGTTGTTTTCATTGCTAGCGATGTTAATAAATTTCTTGATTTTTTGTGACCTCTATTTTCTCAAGTCTCATATAATCATGTCCTAACAAATGTTTTGCCTTTTTTATGAACTGTAGCAGCATGGCAAAGGAGGCAGGCAGAGATTCCTTCTCTGCACATTATGACATTGTTTGTGTAACATGGGTAATTATTGAAAAGGCAGCGTTGACACTTGATGAACAAGTGATTTGGTTGGGTGAAACCAAGTTCATGTTTGATGGTTTGATTTGAACACTGATTACAATACAAATCTCTTAGACTCCTTCTTTACCTCGAAACCCAATTGACTAAGAAAAAACCATGTTCAAAGAGAGGTGTTGCAAGCTTGCAAGTTGCAACAACATTTTTGCCTCATTGCAAAATTCTACTTTAAAATTGGAGCTCATCTTTAAGCCAATCAAAATCATTCAACTCTTTCAAGGGTGGTAAATTGAACCCTACTCATCATATTGAGAACCCATTACTTTTTATGCCAATAAAGAAAAAAAAAGAATCTCATAATTCTACAAGCATGTGAAAGAAAATGAAATAAAACTATTTTTATTCATAAACCCTTTTTCGTCTTTTTAATCTGTTGAAATACAGAAAAAGTTTCCATGCGGAATATCGTCGTCAACCGTCGAGGCTATCTCAACCACCGACAATCATTAGCTGACAAACTTTAACGTCAATAACATTGAACTTGTTTATTTCGACGTCAATCAATACTATTTACCCTTTTCTTCTTTTAATAAATGAGTTTGAGTTTCGAATGGGAATGGCACCGAAATTTCTCAATTTTGTGATCTTCGGTGGAGACGAAATTTTGTGATCTCCGGTGGAGAAGATGATAAGCCTCACAAAAATGTTTCCCATATGTTACCAAAAAAAAAAGAAAATAGAAGAAGTGTGGTATGGGATTCATTTCAAGTAATAATCAATAGCAACTCGACATGTTTATGTTGAAATCTTTAATATTATAGATTTTTGGGTCATCATGTGATTTATTGACATTTAGTTTTCACTTTGTTAAAGAAGATTTTGAGTTTAAATATCAGAGGAATTCTTTTGAGTATAAGCGATAATCTAAATTACATGGGAGGTGGATTTCTCACACACACACAACTATGATGTCGTGAGGATTCGAACGTGATATCTCTGGTCTGCAACTCAAGCTACTTTTTCACTGGGCAAGACTCCGTTGCCAAATATCACGGGAATTTTTTTATTTTTTTAAATATGGTTTAAGTTATTTATGCATATTAATGACTTTAGGGGCCTCAAGGCCAACCTTGATCTCTTGTGACCCCAACTTGCCATGGACAAGTAAACAGCTATTGAGGTTTTGTTTTGGCTCAAGGTGATGTTTTGGCTCAAGGTGTGAATGATGTTGATAGTTCATTTATATATGCTCAAATAAGATTTATTTGTATTCTCATTAATTGGACTAAACAAGGCATTAAAACCAGGCACAAATAACATTGAAAGAAAGAGAGAGAGAGATTCGGTGCCAAACTGGCTCTTGGACTTAGGTACCAATTTGGCTTTTAGACCAAGCAAGCCATGGCACACATCAATAAGCCAGTTTTGCATTTAGTAAAAAGAAAATAGATTTAAAGTGAGCACAAACCAACATTGTAGGAATGGTAAACCAACACAAATTTTGCTAATCACCAAAATAAATGAACCGCAAAAATGATCAACAAATTAAAATCACCAATATTCATTGTAATATACTAGTAGTAGCTAATCACTACCACTAACTTTACTCAAACCAAAAATAAATCAACAAATAAAAAAGAAAACTAATTCACTAATCTAAAACTACAAGCCTTTTTCCCCCCCAACTAATTTCATAACTAAGCATTGTTAATCAAGATTCCACCCATAGTTACACCCCTAACCCTTTCTTTCTCCCTCTCTCTCTCTAAACAAAAAGTCAAAAATACCCCCAAAAGAAAAAAATAAAGAGAAGTGTTGACAAAAGAGATGACTTTTATCGACGAATCAGATACTGCCAGCGGCGGTCGCAGCATTACTAGAAACCCAGGTGACGCCAAAGCTCGTCGGAGAATGATCGGAAAAGTAATCTCCGGCGAGACCGTCCAAACCCACAAAGAAATCGTCGCTCACGACCGAATCACACATCCCAAAGAGCTCCTCGTCGTCGTCGTCGACCATAGGACTGCCCTTTTCTTCTTTGAAGCTTTCCATGGTTGTACTCTGAGGTACAACAGGGTCTTCGTCGACGGACGCCGAGGTTGCCGGAGAAGTGGGTTTGGTAGAGTCACTGCCCGTGACGGTTTGCGGCGAGAAGGGCTTCTGGCGGGTGGAGCCGGCGAGCGAGTTGCGGTGAGTTGGGGCCGGGTGGTTGTGCTCGGCCGTGTAGGTAACTATGAACATATTCGCGTCGGGGGTCTTCGTCGACGGACGCCGAGGTTGCCGGAGAAGTGGGTTTGGTAGAGTCACTGCCCGTGACGGTTTGCGGCGAGAAGGGCTTCTGGCGGGTGGAGCCGGCGAGCGAGTTGCGGTGAGTTGGGGCCGGGTGGTTGTGCTCGGCCGTGTAGGTAACTATGAACATATTCGGGTCGGATCTGTTCCGCTCCACTTGTTTTCGGGCCATACAACCCTTTGAGCTGCTGCATCTGTAATATCCCCTGTTTTGGTTGAAAGTTGAAACAACATAAAATTAGCCATTTTCCTTCATGGACAATTAAAATGGGTAAAAGCAATTTTATATAAATAAAAAATTTGCCATTTTTATTTAAGTTTTGGGATAAATGAAATGAAATGAAACCCACCCACCTTGGATATGGGGAGCCCTTTATGGGTTTTTGGCCATATTTACGCCATGCCCATATGTCTGCAGAGAGCCTCTCAGCTGGTACTTGGCACACTTTCTTAAGCTGGTTCTTTCTGAAATGGAAAGAAACGCATAAATAACTTAAATTATGGATTAAATAGCGCAATTTACGAGATGGTTATCTCCCAAAGTTGAGTTTTTTTTTAAGTTACAAAGAAAATCAAAGAGAAAAATTGTACCTTTTTTTGGATCGTGGGGTGGTGGTGGAGGAAACAGAATGAGATGATGGCTTGGACTGTTGTTGTTGTTGTTGCTGCTGGTAGTGGTTTTGGTGTTGATGTTGTTGAATGGGATGTGTTTGATCTTTGGGTGCGGTCAGAGGAGTGAGAGAAGTCAAAGGAGAGAGATTGGGTGGTGGTGTGATTTGTGAGGAGAGGGGAGGCTGAGATTTGGGGAAGAAGGGCTTGTAAAGCTCATGCAAGTCCTCTATGGCATTTCTGGGTTTAATGGGATCTGGAAGAGAGAAAAGCACTTGGAATTGTTGTTGCTGTAGGCCAGGCTGCAGAGTAGCGGTACCAAATGAAGAAGAAAAAGCAGGGCTTGAATGGAAGTTTGAGATTTTGAAGCATGTGCTGTTGTTGCTGTTGGTGGTGGCTGTGCTTCTGTTGCTGGTGGTTGTGGCGGTGGAGCAGCCTCTTACCACCGCCTGAAGATCCCAATCGTCTTCCATTTAGAGAGAGAGAGAGAGAGACAAGGTTTCTGAATCTGTACCTTGTGTCTGCTAGCTATCACTGTTTGAGGACAAAGAAAGGAGGAGGCAGACAAAAGAAGGCGCTGACTTTTTATTGGTAAGAGCGAGAGAGGGGGGAGAGAGATGATAAGGGTGTGATGAGTAGGAGAGGAATTATATAAACAATGTATATATAGAGAGAGAGAGAGAGTGAGAGAGGGAGAGGGAGAGAGGGACAGTGGGATTTTATGCACAAAAGTCTAAAGGGGGCCTGAAAACAAGTGGTTTTCCTAGTGAGAGAAAGGGAGAGAGGAAGAAGGCATCTCTATGCATTGTTTTGCTTTTGGAGAGAGAGAGAGAGGAAAAAAAAGGAAATGAAAAAAGAAATTCAAATGGGAAAACTGGTTTTCGGTTTTGGGGTTGACTTGTTCAAATGTCAAAGCGGGTTTTGATTAAGGAAAAGTTCCACACGGTGTATAGCGAGTGGAGCTCGTGAGTTATACCGACAAAAGAAGAAAGAGATAATAAATTTTATTTTTTTTAAATTCAACTTTTTTTATAATAAAATAAAATAAATAAATAATGGAAAAGTGGAAGCCAGTTAATTTGGGCGCTCCTGTCAAAAATGCTTGCTTGGTGGTATTGCAAAGATTTTTTAGTGGGTAGGTAAAGAATTACAAAAGCCTAATTTGCGCCCTCCTCCTCCTGCTTACGTGCCTATCCGTAATCTTGGGAAAATGACAGATTAGTGTTTTTATTAGGGATGTTTTAACATCTAATTAAATTCATTCTGAATCAATCAGTTCAATCAAGCTTTGATCAATTTCCATGATTGTGGCCTTTTATTAAGACCCTTCTAATTTAAGAAACCAATGCTTTGATGCTGCTTTCGCATTCAATTAGGTCTCCAATTCATTGCTGCGGCGCATCTAATTTTACCAAAATTTGTGGTTTGATTTCATGACAACTTTGTTTTGTTTGAATAATTTTCTGTTTTGACAACAAATCAATCATTAAATACCATTTAACTCAATTGAAATTAGATTGGATCCTAATAGTAATTTGAATTTTTATAAATCAATGAACACCCCCCCCTTTAATATAATATGATCATGGTCAATCCTAAATATCAAAATTGACTCATAAAGGATCCCAAAAGACTTTAAATTGTTCATCAATCTAATTTGAAAAGTTTTTTTTTTTATCACTAGGTTACTATTGACCATAACAATCTATGGTGCGACCAATCCTTGAATCATTTGAATGATTGGCATTCAAATTTGTTTCAAATCCCTCCAAACCACAATTGATTTTTCAAGGTCAATGTCGATAAAAAAAAATTTGAGAACTACTTACAAAATGATTCATTTTTAGAGAACGTATGGTAGCGAAACCCTGAAAGTACGAGAACTCATTTATTAAAAATTAAGGAATACAATTAAATGGCATAAAACCTGACTCACTTAACACAACATTCTGAATAAAGTTGGAAACATATCTACCCAAACATAAAAGGATTGCATGATTTAATTAAGTAAAATAGTAGGTTTAAACTTTTCATAATCAATTCATTCCCCCACTTTTAAAGGTGTTTTACCCAATTATTTGATTTTAATTCAATAAGGAAATGTGTTTGTTGTGCTTGTGCATTGGAGTTGTAGAATTCCATTTCTATATCAAAAAGGAGCAGCGGCAGAAGCAGCATCTGTTCTCCTCTTTTTGGGTTTTGATGCCTTTGTTTCTTCTGTACTCTCCCTGTCCCCACTTTCTTCATCAAAGGAGCACCTCCCCACTCCTTAACGCTCGTGACCGGCACATGGATTCTATTTGTTTGGCGGTGCTCTCAAGTTATACCCTCCACGTCTCGCCCGTCCACAGCGAGTTCGTATTTCTATCTCCTTCGAGCGAGTACGGTGTGCCCAATAATGCCGCCATCGAAGAGTCAAAGTCCAAGCGCTGATCTAACGGCTCGACGACCAAAGACAAAGTAAGACGATCTGACGGCTACGGGAGGGGATTCACACTGAGACCACATTGCAATTGTGGATCAACGGCGCAGGGAAGCTGACGTGGCATGACAGCTAGCAATATTTCTTTCTAAATAAATCACGTGAAGGTGCAGTACCATCACATGAAATGTCAATATAACATAACAAATCACTCAAATTATAACACATGTGTATAATCGTTAATACTAAACTTTCCAAGAAGCTTCGACATGCAACATATGATTAGCTATATAGGGCATGACTTCGGTCTCGAGAGATATACTAAGAAGAAATCATTGTGCGTAATTAAAATAACCACATCTTATAATTTGATTGAATTCGAAACACCAACATGTCACGAGTTGTTATTACCTTTAAAAAGTAATTTTCCACTCTTGACAAGTCATAATCTTGTAATTCAATGTGGGTCTAATATCTCTCTCTCTGTCGAATCAATCCAACGGCGGAGGTTGAAGAATTGTGCAGAGAATATACTGAAAAAATGCGGTGATAGAGTGTGACTCACTAAGATGGTGTTAGTGAGTTGAACAAGGTGCATGTGAGGTTGGTGCCAAGACGTGGGTGGCACGAGGCATTGAATTGTAAGCGTGTGGGGTCATTGTCTCCAATGTTAAAATTTAAAGAAATTATGGTGGGAAAAAAAAAAAGACTAAATAAATCCGAGAAAAAACAAAAATAGGAAAAATGAGGGAAGTGGTGTATACAAAGCTACAAGCCCCCCCAACTTTGAGGGTTATAGCAGCTGAGTTAGCAATTTGGTCAGCGGGTTGCCCATCATCCCATTCCATTTGCATTTGTTCTTAATTAATTTAAAACAATTTGATTGTGTTGACTTTGACAATTGGGGAAGACCCAAAGTGGTATAAAATATGTTATCTTATTTTGATCTTTGGTCTAGACGGATAGTCAGATACGCATGCATAGAGGGTTATTTTTCTACATGTTTACTTGATTAGGTATTTGATGAGGAATACTAGATACCTTTATCTTTGTACATTCCCCTCTACATTCT
The DNA here is from genome assembly GCF_002207925.1 of Prunus avium. Next base: position 580,666 of record NW_018921457.1, read on the forward strand.
ACCATCTCATTTTCATCATGAAATTTGGTTTAATAATCGAAACTGTCTAATCTTTTAGGTTTTATTTTAACTGAACAGTCCCCTTTCCCCCGATCGCTTGTACTAAAAAACCTGTACACTAAATTACCGTATTATTAATCAAATGATTAAATGATTTCCAGCAAGTTTTAATTTTTTTCAGAAATAACCTACAGAGTGAACGGTTTTTTTAAACATAATACAACATTGCAGAATGAGAATGTGAATTAAAAATATATAAAAAAAATTGAAGGTAGCTAGCATTCCCTGTTCAATTTTGACCAAAAAAAACATTGAGATAAAATTCTTGTTTCTATTGAAACTTGACTGATTGGTGTAGGTGCATGAAATCCTTTCCAATTCTTTATCGTTTTCATACCGAACAAGTTTCCCTCCATTATCGATTTCTTTTGAGAGATGGGTACTTGTTGAAGCTCATAAGATCAAATCCAGTTAATCACACCGTCTTTTAGGGCCGAGAAAATAAAGTGAAACCGGAGCTATTGATAATGATGGCTCATATTGAAGGCAGGGGAGGGGAGGCATTTCTAGACTTTGGACCACCCACCACCATCCATCCACAACTTAATTATGACACAAACCTGCCGTCACACACTTTTCTCTCTCTCTCTCTCTCTCTCTCTTTCTCTCTCTATCCACAACACAACACTTGGTAACGTATTAACATTCATACAAAGCTGTGAAGCACTTTGAATGAGAAATCTTTTTTGTGGATTTGGGTTAATATATAATTTTTTTAGTTCAATCTCCATTTTGGGTGGTCAATGGTCAAGGATACACGTAACACGCTAATGACTCTTCTGCTTGTTTGTTTTTATCCATATGGGGTTGTGGATATGTTGAAAGGGATATTGAGATTTTTGAGTTGCTTGCTTGCTATGACTTTGGCTTATGGGTCAAAAATAATAGAGACTTGCAAAAGGTTTGGGGTGAGAACAAGTATGAGAAGCTGTAGCAAGCAACCCCACAACCACAAAAACTTTGATGATTGTTGGGATATTCAAATATCTTTTGGCACCTGTTGTTTCATTTCATCTTTCTTTGGTGTTTTTTTTTTTTTTTTTTTT
>NW_018921457.1:581816-668888 GCF_002207925.1 Prunus avium
ATTGAGAGATTATAGATAGATGCCTTTGCTATCAGAGGAGATGGGTAGTCCATTACTAGCCACCTCCCACTAAACTTTCTACATCAATCAATCACCATTTCTCTTGAGAGAGAGAGAGAGAGAGAGAGAGAGAGAGAGCGCACTTTATAAGGAAGGGGTTGAAGGAGGGTGCCTAGCCAGCAAAAATATAGGAGGAAGCCCACCACAAAGGGCGGGGCCATGGATGAATATCTCCATCACTAGCCATAACTTTTTCTTTTTCCTTCATTCCTACATGTGATTCATGGACTTGGGAGTGAAAACATCAACTTGAACTTTGTCCCTTCCTCTTTGTGCCCTTTGACTAATTACAGACAACAGTAGAGCCCTATTATGTGTGTTCTTTTTGGTTTTTTTGATCCAAGCGATATTGGAGGAGACGGGAATCAAACTTAAAAACTAGGACCACTTGAGCTATAAGCCCCAATTATGTTAAAATGAAATATAGTTTGAGCTGAACTAAAGAAACAAGCAAAGCATTCATAAATTCAATCTTTGGCTGTCTTAAATTATTTCCTGAAAGTGTCATTTACAAAAGTCAAACACGGTTACATATGATTTATATCCTCATATTGTCAAATGGAAGTTGCAACCCTAGCAAATAAATTCAAGCTCTAAAATACTACAAATCTTTCAGGTCCTCCTATTTATACCTTCAAAAATATACACTCGACAGAATTTGAAAGAAAAACAATTTCTGTATTCAATTATCTGTCCAAAGATGAGCTCCTTAACCAGACAGTTAATTTAATTTGAATTGGTTCCTTTGCTTGGCGTCTGTGCCTCCAGATGAATTAAACTTGATCTGCCATTTTTCTAAGCTCAGGAACAGCTGGATGAGAATTAAAATTTGGGAGGTCATATCTAATCAGCACACTGATTCGGTATCAACTAGAACTAGTCCACAAGGAACTAAGTCTGGCAGCAATCTTTGCGCTCTTGTAGTCCTCTCTAAGCTCAATAAACCTGATTTCGGATCCAAATCAAAATTTTATCACAACCAACAGAAAACCTTGATAAGCAGCAAACGCGATGAGATAGTGAAAAAGAAATAAATGTCACTCTGACAAAACAACTTCATGCTGAATTGATACTAGTGTATTTCTTTCTGGATGTTTTAAAAAATAAGTCGAGAAATTTGGAAACTTTCCATCAATTGGAAAGCATCCCTCTTCTTTAATTGGAAGAAAAAAATGAGTTTCATGTGTGTGTCTGCTTGTGTGTTTTAAGAGTGTTTTTACAGTCCACAGTTCAATATGTTTGAACTGATACCTCTGTGCATCTTTCCGTATGCTGGGGGTACCCTCAAACAGAGTTGAGAGGCTTTCAGGAGCAACAATAAACACATTGGCCATTCTGCAGAGAAAAGCTCATCATTACATTCAGATTCAAAATATCAAGATGAATAGAAGCTGGAAATCTAGCAATTTCTTGGAAACTTACATGCCCAGCAATTCAAATTTTTCATCAACAGAAGGAGCATTAAAACTACGCACAAATTCTCCATATTCAGTTATGTCACGCTTTAGTCGCAGTCCTCCACTGAGAAAGAAAGAAACAATTAGTACATGTCACGTGATGTGCAACTTTCAACTAATTAGCAGGCCACAAAACATATGAGAAAGTCCACCTACCTGGGATTAAAAGTGAACTTCTGCCAATGATTTAGCAGCCCTTTGTGCAAGCGGTTTCCCTAGTAAAAGTTTTCACCATAATATAAATTCAAATGTGAAGGTGCCAAGATTCATCATCACTATATTATCACTACAAATTCCCTAACCATAGCAGCCAAACCCAAAAATATTGAGTTAATACCACATGCATATTACAATAAGAGTAATGACAATGAGAAATATCATAAACTGCATAATTTTGTTTGGCAATCTTTGTGCATTATATCATAATTGATCTAACACATGCCACAAAGAGATAATGTGAAAGGCCTTGTATAATGCAATTGTTCTGCCTTTTGTTTTTGTTTTTTTTGTTTTTTGTGTTCAAAGAATTTTGATACAACCATTTCTCACTGTATCATATATTAGTTGTTTTCACTGCGTTCACGGCCATGCAATATGCAGTTCACCTTTCAATTACTCAATGAATTCAGGGCACTTGCCAATTATTCTACAGTATTCAATCTAATTCTAAATCTATGACTGCAAAAGAGCTACCATAGGAATGGAATCACACAAATCAAACCACAAATGAACTACTTACTAATTCAGTCAGAAAGGCTTGTTTGTTAAGACCTTCAAGTGCCGTGAATGCCGATTCTAATACACGAGAAAGATACGCTACAACTCTAGACAAGAGAAGAGAGATATGTTATTCAACATCAAGAGACAACACGTCTGTAAGAAAACAAATTAAAATGACAAGTTTTCAGGAGCCCTTAAGATAGGCTTTAATTATTCATCGGTTGTACCTTGTACAGGCATTTGTTGGCCGGTGATCAGGAGCAAATCCATCTTCAGGTGATCTATAATCTGTTGCCTTCTGTTCAGCAGAAAGTAAACGCTCCACCTGGATAGTAGGAATTTCACAATAGGAAAAGATGAGAGATGGAAGAATTAACATAGAGAGCAAAATACATATACAAGAAACACAAGAATCAACAAGAACCAGTGTACACACATGTAGAGCAGCACCTAGCAAGAAAGACAAACCAATAGTATACTTAATTGATACTAAAGGGGTGGAATTATGAAGTATACATGCCTAACCCTAGAATCTAAATAGCAAGTCTACAATTCAATAGCCAACCTCCGCCATCACAGTTTCAATACACTGTTGAAGCCCCTTATATGCAGCACTCTCTGCACTGGACATAGCCGTTGCCATTTCTTCACATGAAGCAGCATGTGCACCATCCACAGGGAGTAGAAGCCGAGATATAGAATTTGAAAAATACTGGAGAGAAAAACGACAATCAATTTTAGCTCTCAAAGCATACCAGGTCATTCCATTCAAAGCAACATTCAAAGCATTTAGATAATGGCAATCCAGAAACATACTTGCTGAACTATAGCCACACTACTACCGCAGCGTTGTACAGCAACCATGAAAGATCTGAAACTGCTTTCACCAGCGGCGGCAGCAGCTTCTGCCTACACATCAGCCATTAATTTAAAATATAACTATATTCTATAGTTCACAATTTAGAATGCAACAAAAAAAGTATATGATAAGGTAAATACAGCAGAAGCAGCAGCAGCAGCTACCCTTCTACTAACGCTAGTGCCGAGCACAAATCTTTCTCTCAAAGCAGCAGCTTCAGTCAGGCTGTCTCTTGCTCGTTCAAGACCTTCTGTTATATATTGACTGACCTGAAAGGTGAAAAACATTCCTGAATTTCTTTCTTAGATAATTGTAAAATAAAAATAAAAACTGAACCTGTATGAACCAAAATTTGATCAAACCCTCTATCTAAGCACCAACTTACTTGGTCTAGCAGGGAAGTGAAGACTGCTTTCACATTTGCTGCAAGGGTTGCAGGCTGTACAACATGTAAAAAATCAATTTGAAAAACTGGTATAATATCTGACACTTTATATAAATCCAGTACAATTCAAACCCCACCTTCTACAAGGACATTGTTTTTTCCCCCTATTTTACGACCCTTAATGAGTTTGCCCATCTCCCAATTATCAGTTTTATATCATCAGCATAACATGCACCTGACTTATGCACCAATGAAGGTGAATTTCCTACTTATCCACAGGGGAAAAAGCTCCTTTTAGCATGATTTTCATACAACTATGTCTTCAAATTCATAATCTCTGTGTGCAGACAGATTTTAAAACATCTCATAACAAATCTCCAATTTCAACATTAAACAAAGGAACTTTGTTAATGCATGTTAACCTGATAATGTAAAAGGAGAAAGAAAAGGTAGACCGCAATGTTGGGGAGAACAGAACACACACTACACTGGAACACTGTCAAAGCAAAACTTAGGGGCATAATTATAAATATGTTTCTTCTAGACTTTAAAACATACTAGGCAAACATTTTTCCCGAATCCTAAGTCATTAGATAAAAGTTGAAAACTCCTGAGCAATCATATGTAGAATCCATTGAAACAACAAACATTACTTGAGATGAAAACAATGTGCATCTGGTAATTGCTTCTTCATTCCAACGGACAAACTCTGTCACAACAGTGACAGATATTTGCTGGTGGGAAGATGCTACTGCAGCCCCCTTTGAACGCCCGATTGTTCCACTTGATTCAGATATTTGCTGGCTTTCAGCACGTAGTTCTGCCATCTACAAAGAGTAATGCATGTTATGGATTGTTACCACCAACACAGAATGAGAGTTGAAGCTTGGTCAAGAGATGATGCATTTGATGCAAACCTTAGCTTGATATAGTTGTCTAAGAGAGCCCTGCTCATGTTCAGGATATCCATCCTTGTGAGAAGAAAATAGACACTCTGTGAGGCCTGCACCATCAGAGGAAGTTTCTATGAAAATCCCTGAGTAGATAAGTAGAATGAAGCAATTCCAACCAAAGCAAAATGAGGACTGACTGAATGCAAACATTCTCACCAAGTAAGACAGTACAGGTAAATATTTGTTGGCTGTGAGCCTAGGATTTGTTAAACAATGGCAATTTCTGCTATTTTAATAACTAAAAACATCTTTTAAAAAAAGGGCAAAGTCCAAGTACATTGGAGGCAAAAGAAACCCAGTTAGCTAGAACCCCGCAGTAGATTAACTCAACAATACAAGAAATCTAAGTTTCTTAAACCATATCAGGCATCTTGAGTGATGCCTATCTTTGTTTCCCAATTAATCTTTTCAGTGCCAATTGCTCCAAAACACAATCCACAAGCCTTTTCTTTTTGGCTAAAAGCCATTATCCACATGGTTACCTTATATTAACCATTAGTGCCATAATAGTCACAAAAGTACTCTGCATTGAGAAAACAACTAAATAAGAAGCTAGATCTCAAGTTAATTCATTACCCTCGACATCCAAGTCACCACATCCCACAGCTCGTAGGTCTCTAGCAAGTTCTTGTGTCTTCTCATACGCCACTGCTAGCATTCTAAGATACTGTAGCCTCAGGTCAAATACAAGTTAAAGGAAGAACCGATTGTTAGTTCAGAAGCATTTAGTGTGCAATAAAGAGAGGAGGGAGGGAGGAAACAGCCATAGTAAATTTACTCACTAGTAGAAGTCCGCCTTCTTCTATAGGAGGTACATTCACCAGCGATGGCTTAACTAATAATTTGTCAAGTAGAGCAGTAACTCTCTGCTCTAAAACTCGCTGCACCCAACGTAAGAAAACTAGTTATAAAGGTGAAAAAAAATCAAGAACACAAAAGGCGTCATTTTTCGTCACCACCCTTAATCAACGTGTAGGCTTACCAATCCCTTCCAAGCCTATGTGTTATATAAACTAACACTGCAGTCAATGCATCCAGATGGGATGTCTTGATTGCAAAGGGTTAGCCCAACGGTTTATAAGATGCATGACAGGCTTAGAAGGGGGTGGTTAGGCTACAACTGGGTGAAGTGTGGGGAGCAAAGATACACTCTTGCAAAAAAGATAAAAAAGAATAAAATAAAGTAAAATCCTGGTTGGTACCTGAACTAAGATTGACATAACTTCATTAGGAGAAGGGAATACAGCCATAATTGTTGCAGCTTCCTTGCGCACAGTATCTGCAATAGAAACAAAGATATAACAAATATATTGAGGAATATAACCTCTAATCTGGATCAATGGCATTTTTTAAACCTGTGATTTCTTTATATAAAGAAGAAAGTCCACGAGCAACATTGCTAGGACTAGCCTGTGAACCCTCATCACCAAGAACCAATCTGGTATCTGCATTCATGACTTCCACGTCAATAAACATTGGACGTGTTGCCACATAATGTTGCATGGCACTAGTGCCCCTGTTAAACTGCATTGCAATTTAAATAAACAAAATAAGGCAAAGGGATTTTTCTAATGAATGAAAGCTGTAAAAATATCTGATTCACTATGAAATTAGAGCTTGAGAGAGAGAGGCCAGGAGTTTTGGTGTTAAAATCTAAGAATATCATGATCTATTAGGTCTAAAAACAATTATTACCTGAGATAAAATTTTAGCACATTCTGCCATGGTTGACAATTCTCTTCTCTGTGATGCAGCATCAAAACGAGCTAGCAATCTGTTCTCCAATTCTATTAAGAAGGTAAGAAGAAAAAGAACTTGATTAAAATCAATCACCATAATTTGTAAGGGACTCCGAACTCTTTCCCACCCAAGCTTTTAATTTCTAGGATTCCACATTTTCATATAGAATCATTAAGAAGGTACTCCATTAGCTTTGAATAAAGTTTTTGGCACGGTGACTTCAAAAGATAGTGTGGAGACCATAGTCAATTTCCCAACGAGACATAATATTTTTGTGACTACATACATACCATTGCAGTAGTCCTGAAGATTAGCAACTGCAACTTCTAATCCTCTGCTAGCTGTTGCATTGCCCATAACTGATGGTACAGCTATACCTTGTCTTCCAATATCTTCTTCAGCAAATGCACCTAATATTGACAGAAGCATTATTATTGCAATGAAGAGAACTTTTACTACTCCTAAAATCCATTTGTAAACGAAACTTATTTACCATAAGCAACAATCACAATTTTCTCCCCATTGCCAGGATATTGGATGGTATTATCATAAATTACAAGTCTGTTCTTAAAAGATATCACACTGACATTATCAGTTTCTTCTACAACTCTATATGGTGCTAAACACTCTTGACGGAGGATGGTAATTATTTGCATACACTCATGAAGTCATATCTACACAGTCGGATATTGGATGGTATTATCGTAAATTACAAGTCTGTTCTTAAAAGATATCACACTGACATTATCAGTTTCTTCTACAACTGTATAGGGTGCTAAACACTCACAACGGAAGATGGTAATTATTTGCATACGCTCATGAAGCCATATCTACACAAGTCGGATGCAAATTTAATCTGGTTTCATTCACCTAAGAACATTTCATGAACATATCTTGCAAACGAATCACAACTACTGGCTACCCCCCAGTGTCTTTAATACCCATTTCCAGAGAGAGAGAGAGAGAGAGAGAGATGCTCATAAATAGTGTGCCTTAAAAAATAACTACAGATTTTTTTAGATGATAATGCCATCTTACGCAGTTTCTGGGCAATTTTAGCAGCCTCTGCAACACGACTATCATCGGAAAATAGGGGTGAAAGTTCCATTAGATCGCCTGGGCTGCTATTAAACTCCATCAAGTACTGCAAGGATTTATGATAACATGGTGTTAACTTATTAAAAATAAAGGTTAGCATATAATAAATGGACCCTGACTACCTTTATGAGCTCTATCGTTTGACTAGCAGTATCCCGCTGAGCATCTGCACTCTGACAAGGAAAACCCACATAATTACAAACACAAATTAACAAAGAGTTAAATTGCACAGTAGAAATCATTATCAAATACAACTTTGGACATTAAAGCATATGCACTAGCAACCAAGCATAGGACAAACTTCACCTGCAGATGATCTCCTATTTTTGCAGCAGTCTGTCCAACACTTGATATACGAGAATCCAACCTGGCAAAGCTACCAAACAAGCCGTCTACTCCTTTTTCAAGCTGAGAAATAACATGCATAACTAATACAGTCAAATTTGTGATTCACTATTCAATTCAGATTCATCTAATGCTTTGAGATTCAAAGCACTTTTGGACTTTAGATTTCTCACTTTGTGAAAAATACGTTTTCACTTTAACATTGGTGGAAAACCATGTTAAAAAAGCAAGTTAAAATAGTAAACAATCGGTTTTATCAAACAATAACGAGAAGCATATATGTTACTTCCATGGAATTCTTCACATATGATACTGGTTGCAAAAGGATAGGTGAAAACTACAAAAGGCCAGATGCAACAATTTCCATATATTTTCAACAGGGAAATGTCATTTCCAGCTTAGAGAAATGCATGAAGTCCAACCCCAACATCCATGTTGAGCTCTAACGATGATAGTCTGAGCTCTGACAATAACATTTCCCAGTTGAAAAGGACTGCTGCTCCTTCGAGTACAGTGCGCGAAACATTTTCTGAATAGAATAAACAGTAAAATGTATGCCCTCTGCTAACTAACCTCAGCAAGTGTCTTGCGGTGCTTAGAGTCTTGTACAGAAACCTCCTTCTTAAGATTGTTAAGTCTTCCATCAATCTTCAAGGGTAAGAGGAGGAAATCAACAACTTCAGAAAAAATTGAAATGACTTTGTAAGTCCAAAACCTACGCTGTCACAAGGCATACCTGTTTCTGGAGATCAACCAACTCTTTGCAAGAATCCTTGAACAGAGATAAGATCTTATCTACTTCTGGAAATAGAGGGTCTGACAGTCCTTGCGCAAACTTTGCTGCATCCGATGGTGCTCGCATATGTCCGTTTGACAAACCATCGTTCCCACCGATGTTGCTATGACCTTCAGATATATCTGTTTCTTCTTCTTGAAAAGATGGGAGAAGATCATTTACCAGGTTCCCAAACAATGCATCAAATGAAAACTCCCCCTGCAAATTAAATCCCAAGGAATTTCAATCTTTACTTTACATTAATGCCCAAGTGCATCATTGGTATACTACAATAGTTACAGAAGATATATGATATATTTTGCAATTTTTCACCTTAAAGTCGTCTATGTCCAAGATGAGTGGAAGTGAGCTAACAGATGAAGATTTTGAATGTCTACTGCTCCTGATTCCATCTCTACTCTCTTTCATCTAGTTCAAGAAAAATCAGCAGTGAAGCACAATCAATAAAGTCGCCATTGGAGCTCACAAATGATACAAGCAACATCCAGCCAAAAGTTCCATCCATTACAGACATATTAACAGCACTCCTCAATCGAGAACCAAAATTTTGTTGCTCAAATCACAAAAATAACCTTAAGACGTCTAATAAACCCAACTCTTGAGCAAAACATGAATGTGCATGTTTGCTAGTCCCATGAAACAAGAAACGGGCCTTCTATACACAACATCTCATCAAGGGATATCTTTAATGTCAACGGAGCACACTACTGAAAATTTTGGAGCCATCATTGTTACAAAATGAATTTTCAAAATCCCAGAAATGGAAACCCTGGAGCACATTATTTCCCGTTCAACAATGATCATTTTTCAATTTAATTGCTTAAAAGTTCAACTTTGAAACCATGATTCAGATTCAGATAAAAATTGAATACATTACAGAACAAATTAAAGTAGGAGCAGTCCAAGAAAAAAAAACAGCGATTCATTACTAGAAACATATTATAGTACTCAAAAATTAAAACAAGGTGAAGATAATGAATGTTGTCTAAAATTACGATACAAAAGAAATGCATGTTAAAATTTATGTTTATTCAAATGAAAAACAGATGCTCTAGTTTGATGGCGTTTTCAGCTGCTAGATTACTGGAGTTGGTGACTCCGTTTCCAATTTTTCATCATTTAGCTCTGTAATCTCACCAGCCAAACTAATTGATCAAGAAATTACAAAATTTACCATTGGATTCAAAGCTCCACCATCCCTATATTCAGAGCTCCAATTGTCACAACAGACTCTCTAGAATTTGAACCCCCAAACATTACAGAAATTACTGAACAATTCTACCATTTCCTCACACTCTAAGCAAAAATCAACAACTACTGTTCCTAATTTGGACGCTGTAAAAATTAGAAAAAGAAAATCCAAAATAATTAAAAGCAAATCGGAAAATGGAAAGTCCACCTCTATGCGAATCCACTGAGCGAGAGAGAGAGATAGTAGCAGAGAGTTTGCCTCTTTCTTCTTTGCTTGGTCTGGTTTGGGTTAGATCGAGGGCGAGAGCGAGAGAGCGAGAGAGAGAGAAGAAGTTCGTGAACGAGGACTACAATGAATATTCAATAACTTTAGTGACCATTTTACCCTTCCACTGTGATACAAACGGTGTAATGATTAAGGGTAATTTTGAGAGTTTGAATGCATCTAAAAAACAAGCTGGAAGCATAAGCATTGTAGCTTTGATTTTTTTTTTTTTTAATTGTTTTCATACGCTTTCTATTTGGTCTGCTGTTTCAATTTGATTCGCTGTTGACCACAAAAAAAAATGATTCGCTTGCCTCTGCCCTCACAACATTCCTTTTCTTTTTCTGATTAAGAAAAACATTCCCTTTTTCTTCCTTTTTTTTCTTTGTTTTAGTTGGGCCAAACGAAACCCGTTCGAACCCTAACCCGACTTTTGAGTCCGAATTGTGCAAGAAAATGCCCGAACTAAATTTCAATTCAACCCTAAGAAATTTGAGTTTGGGTTGAAATTTATTAATTAAAATATTTTATTCTTCTTTCATGTGATATTATAAAATTTATTAGTTACATGTCTTTCCTATTGTCAAGGTTAGTTATATATCTTATTTTAAAGTTTCTGAATATGTAGTTGTTGATGGATTATGGTGTCATGGTTGTGTTTATATGTAATGTTATCCCATAATAATAATTCTTATGCAATGAACATAAAGGAAATTATACTTACTAACAAGTTATATCATCATCATCATCATTGTTTTAGTATTTTTAGTTGATAAACCATGGAGGGTTGGAGCCTCCTCTGATTTCATTTCCTTTTATTTATCGTATTGAACTAGTTACGTGTGAGATCTAATATGAACTTAACTTGAATCCAACTCAAGTTGTTATATGTGAGAGTTGGATTCAATAATTATCAACCTAACTAAAACTCGAGGCCGAACTCGAGCCAAAGCAACTTTTAAAATGGACACTACATTTCAATTTGTTCACGTTACTATCCAAACTTGTAAAATGTTATCATTTTAAGTCTTATGTGTGTATGATCATCTATTCCTTTTTTATTTTTTGGGTAAATACAAGTGATAATCTAGGCTTAGGGGAAGGGGGTTCTCACACACACTAACAAAGTGCCATGGAGATTCAAACCTGAAACCACTGGTATGCAAGTCAATGACTTTTTCCACCAGGTTAGACCTTGTTGGCCCTTTGTTAATTACCAATGTGGCAAGTATGATACTCAATTCCAAAAACAACAAGACGACACCTCATCATATCGTTAAAAACATTTTTGTATTTATATCGCCCAATTTTCAGTCAAACATAAAGCTCACCTCCCAAAAATTTGTTTGCATCCCAAATTATGGTTGTAATCAACATCTTGAATCCTAGCATGAGACGCTAGGGTATGGTCTCACTGTCTTTTAAAAATGAGCCTCGCACTTGTCATATAGGCAATTAACGGAGGAATGAAGTCATACATGCGAAATGTTCAAAATGATAAAATTTAAGGGCTTATTTGATAACCGTTTCATTTTTCAGTTTTTAGTTTTTAATCTTCATCTATATAGATAAAGCAAAAGGCAGAGAATGATGAAACATTCAAAATACCAGAAAATGCCCTTGGTTAATGCAAACATTAAGAATTGAAATTATTAATTAAATGAGGATAATATGGTAAATTCACACTTTTTCATATTTAAAAAAATAAAAATAAAAATAAAAATCAGATAATGGATCCTATTTTTATGGAACACAACTACCCATTGTCTTTTTTAATTCTAAAATAAATTTATCTATATATATAAAGCAAAAGGCAGAGAATGGTGAAACATTCAAAATACCAGAAAATGCCCTTCGTTAATGCAAACATTAAGAATTGAAATTATTAATTAAATGAGGATAATATGATAAATTCACACTTTTTCATATTTTAAAAAATTAAAATTAAAAGAAAAATCAGATAATGGATCCTAGTTTTATGGAACACAACATTATTTTTTTTAATTCTAAAATAAATTTAAAAATAAATTTAAATTTTTTTTAAAAAAGCCTCTCGCAGGCGCCGAAGCGCGTGCTAAGAGGCTAGTTTTTAAGAATTTGAAAGCATAAAACTTGTTTGGTAACCAATTTTTGTTTTCAAATAAACTGAAAATTAGAGAACTAAAAACTGTTTAAAAGTTGTTTGATAATTGATTTTAGTTTTTCAATTTTATGTAGAACTTGGAAGTGAGATTTTTGGGGTCAAATTGTGAATTTGAGATCATAGAATGAAAGTGCATGTTACAAAGAGTTTGTGACATTTTTCAATGAATTTTTTTAGTTAGGATGATTTTTTTTTGTGCTGATTTTCTCACTCCTCTTTTGTCCACTTACACTCCCTTTTGTTTTTCTTAATTTGGAGACAAAGGGGAAAAGGGAGGAGAGATGGCTCTGCATGTTTTAGATGAGGGTATTGCCTAAAAAAGATGGTCTTGCCCCTTGATTTCACAGAACAATTGACAGACTTAAAGGATAGAATTGTTTTAATACTAAATGGAGAGTTGGAGGATTATTGAAATGAAAATTGTAGTTAGATGAACAAAATCAAACTTGAACAATAGCTGGGAACCATTTCTGTTTAAAAACCCAAAAAGTTAACATGGCCTGCACGTGAGCAGTGCGTGCACCAATTGTGAACATATGCATTTTGGGTGCTTTGGTTTTCCCCTCCCTCCTCTTCCATCTTCTCCCGCTCAGTTCGCTATGTTTTTCAAATTTCGCTCCATTTTCCCGAGAAAATCATGAGAGAAATAAAGCGAAAGCTTGAAACCTCATAGCAGAGACTAGAGAGATGGGCGATGCAGATTGCAATAGCTGCGCCAAAACCATTTGTTCAATCTGTTACGAAGATCTCAAGCCCATTGTCGAGGATCTCCAAGTCATCACCATCTGCGGTCATGTCTTCCACGAGCTCTGGTATCTATCTCTCTCCCCTCTCCACATATGTATGGATATAATGTGTTATTATTTTCCCTAATCTCAATGTATGCATTGATTGGAAATTAATGTCAAAACGGTGACGTTGCTATGTGAAACCCTAGTCTGCAACAGTGGTTCGAGTACTCTGCGAGGACGAAGAGGTACACTTGTCCGGTGTGCAAGCAAAATTGCAAAGAAAAGGATGCCGGTCGACTTTATTTTCAGTCGGTGGGGGACTCAGCGGATCCCAGTCTCACTCAGAGGCCGATTAACCAATGCGAGGAAGATCCCGTGGTGTTGCGTCGAGAGGTGAAAAGGTTGGAGGTCACGGCGCTAGGGCTTCGTTCGGCTTTTGATCTTCAGGGGAAGGAGCTTAAAGAGCTCAAAGAGCAGGTATTGGATTCTCATTATGCATTGTTTGGCTTCTGAGAAATAGGGGGAAGAACAAAGAAAATGACTTAGAATTTGAACTTTGGTAAATTGGTGTTCTACTATTTGAGTTCGATTACACATTTGGATTAGTTTGTTTTTCCTTTTACGGTACCTTTGGAAATTGGAGAAAAGAAATAAAGCACAATAGTTATAATTTCAGCTAGAGAATTGACTTTGAATGTTAGATGATTTGTAATTTGGTACTATTCTGTGATTTGATAGTATAGCTTGGCTTAACTGGGAATTTAAAACAATGGAAACATAATACTGAAAAGTTTGTTTCCTTTTCCTTCATCAGAAGGAAAATTAGAAACAAATGTTGCAAAAGTATGAGGAAAGTTCCCGAAATTTTGTATTATAGAAGGTTATGAGGTTTATTGCAAGATTGTAGCAGCTTTATGTGGTTCTGATGAGGAAAGTTTTATTTCAGCTTTGTCTATGCAAGGATGAGGCAAAGAAAGAAGCAGTGTTGAAGAATGAAGCCTTGAAACAACATGCATCCATGCAGCAGCAGCTTCATATGAAATCTGAGGTAAACCATGAACTTTGGTTCTTCATTAAATGCATTTTTAAATAGTCATTTATTGATTTTATAAATCTGATAAAGTGGTAATTTTTTTGATAGGCCCTTGATAAATCGACTATGGAGCGCTTGAGGTTGCAAGACAGAAACATGGCATTGGCCAAAGAGCTTGCAGCATTCAAATTGTGAGTGGTTTCACTATGAGCGGTAGTTTGTCTAATGCTTCTTTGTCATTTTGTTAATCAGAAAACATAAGACTTACATCAAACCCACACATGCTTTGACTCTCTAGCCCAAGCCAAGGGCTATTATGTTATAGGCAATCTAATCTCTCAAATACTTGTTTTCTTTTGTGCTCCTAACATGGTTATGTGGGTTGCAATCTAGGGTATCTGATTTAGATCTGAATGAAGATGAGGTTCTAAAGCTTTCCACTCTTGGTAATGGGGCCAACACCAAAGACACGATAGATATTCTAAGAAAGTCCTTGGAGATGAGTAAAAGGTCAGCCATATAAATCTTATCTTGAAATTTACTGAACCTTTATGGATGGAGCAAACTGTTTGACATTTGCTCAAATGCTTCTCTCTCAAGTGATTTTAAGCAGTGGTCACTTCTCATTTCATCCTTCTATACTTTGTTTCTTTCTCATGTTTTAATTTACATTATTTGCTATGCATATTTCTCATAGGAACTACAAAGAATTGATAAACAAATACAATGGTATTGCACGAGAAACTCGTGAGAGCAAAAAACTTGAGAAGGAGGCTAAAGAAAAGATTAAAAAATTGAAGGTAAGTTTGTGATGAGATGATCTGAATATCAATTGATGAGTGGAACCTGATCTAAGTGATTTTGTGGCCATTATCAGAATAGGGTACAAGAACTAGAGATGGCTGTTGAAGTAAAAGATAATGAAGATTTGAGGGATTTAAAAGCTTCAAAGAAAACTCGGGGTGAAGGAGTTATGCAGAATGGTGTACAATGTAACTTTAAATCAATGCCTGTCAACAACTCATCTGAAGATCAACGAGAACATCTGTATGCTCCCAAGCGTAAGTTGAATAAGACTGAAAACTTGGAAAATGATCTACTGTGCCATAGGACAACAGAAAACTTCAATTTCTCTGATCATATGGATGCAAATTGTACCAAAGATGGTACAAGGACCCCTGCATATGATAAAGTAAGAGATGCCTATTCTTTAATAGATGAAGATGCTTCAAAACTTTCCACAACTAAGCATGGACTTTCAAATCTCAATTTGAAAGAACAAACCTATGACGGTGTTGCTATCCAGAAGTGTAATCGGTTGAGGTCAGAGGCAGCTTCTGATACTAAGAAAGAAACTTCAGTCATTGGACTAAGCAATCTGGTTGAGCCTTTCGGTTCAATAACTGGTACCTCTAAGAATACTGCCAAGACCCCTGCTGCTGATATGGCTGATGTCGTGATTCTTGATGATGTTGAACAAGTTCAACCCATTTTTAACATCAGAAAGGAGTCTCCTATCCCACAACCACTTCCCAGTCCAGGTATATTATTGATGCATTTTTGAGTTCGACTGGGAAATGCATCATGAAATGACTCTGAAGATTAGAAAAACTTAACTTTGTTTTTGTTATTTATCTTCCAAATGCAGGGGATATATGTTTTTCTGGTGGCTTGCTTGGGCCTGATGGAACAAACAGATATTTAGGTAAATGGTGCAAGCGGGGTCTGAACAAGGGATCAGAATCAAGTGCAGATACTGGTCGTTTGATTGCTGTA
Source organism: Prunus avium (assembly GCF_002207925.1). The sequence goes on from NW_018921457.1 coordinate 597,369, forward strand.
GGAGCTGACGGAAGAGGTGGTAGAATCAAGGTTTTGAGATCTTTGAATCAATTGACAGTGGTGGGTTTTATGTGCTTGTTTACATTTAAATTAGTTTTCTCTAATTTGACAATGTTACAAATGTTAAGCATGTCAATATTTTTGCTTTTGCAGGATAATAAGGAGAATTCATCAGGGACAAAGAGATGCAAGACTGGAGCTAAGACAAACAGTTCGCAGTCCCAAGGGTGCTTGCAAATAGAACACTTCTTTGGAAGGGTTGGCAACTAATCAAGTGTTTGAAGGTGCGCAAATTTATGGCTTTGCAATGTTGAGTTACATGAAAGAGTAACGAATGGTAGAAGCAAATGGATTTTGTTAGTTCCTATTTATGAATTGGTTTTTATTGATATTCCATTTAAAATTATTAATTTGATTTTTCTTTTTTTTCAGTTCGTATAATCTAATCCGTCCCTTTGTTGTCCTACGCAGCCGAAGACAAACCCTACGCAGATGTCCAGAAATATCAGTGGTTACTATTTAAGTTAAGAGAAAAGAAATGTCTTGAACGATTGCTAATGGGATTTGCTTCTTCCGTTCAAAATGATGCGTCTTCTTGTAAAAAGTTTCTCCCGTTTTGTTGTCTATAGCATAACTTGTGTGCCAGTTCAAAATGAACCAGGGTGCAGGTTTCTCTTATGGCCCTTGGACAAATCTCAATACAAAATCACTTCAATGACCCTTCTGCCTTGCACGAATGCCATGATGCAAGAGTAAAACAAAAGCATCCCAACATTATTTTAATAACGCAACTTAAAACTAAAGACAATTAATGATACTTGTATATTACTCAAATTTCCATTACTTCCAAATTGTACTCTTATTCCAAGCAAAGGAAAAAAAACTTGTATCCTTTTTTTGTTTTTTTTTTTTTTTTTCGCCTTTCCCAGCGAAGTCTTCTAGTATATGATATATCCCTAGGTTCTTTCTTTTTTATACAAATCTATTTTTATAATTCTATATTTTAGCGACAACAAAATTATGCCGCTACAATGAGTTAGTCACAATCAAGTATTGAATTCATCACAAATATGGGGAATCAAATTTAGGATACATGGTTAAATGCTCATAGCTCGTGAACTATAAGCCCATTGCGATACTCATGGTATTTTTATACACATAGAAATTATATAATTGTGGGGCATTTCTATAATTTTCCAACATGTAACACTCATCGTTGTTTTTACCCTCTTCCATCTTCTTCCCGCTCAGTTCTCTGAAAAAAAAAATTGGAAAAAAAGGAATCTTCCCGCTCAGTTCGGTTTTTTTTTGGCCTTTTTAAAATTTCGCTCCATTTTCCCGACAAAAATCATGAGAGAAATAAAGCGAAACGCTGAAACCCCAGGAAGAGGTAGAGACAACAGAGATGGTGAATTGCAACGCCTTTAGCAAAACCATTTGCTCACTCTGCTACAAAGATTTCGATCCCATTGTTGAGGATCTCCAAGTCATCTCCATCTGCGGCCATGTCTTCCATGAGCTCTGGTCTCTCTCTCTCTCTCTCTCTCTCTCTCATTTATCTATTTATTTATAATTTCTATGTATGCATTTCTTGAAAATTAATGCTTCAAACGCTGCGTTTTGTCTGTAAAACCTTAGTCTGCAAGAGTGGTTCGGGTACTATGCGAGCAAGAAGAAGCACAGTTGCCCGGTGTGCAAACAAAGTTGCAAGCCAAACGACGTCGCTCGGCTTTATTTTCAATGGGGTGATTCGAGTCTCACTCAGAGGCCGGTTATCGAACGCGAGGAAGATTCCGAGGCGCTGCGTCGAGAGGTGAGAAGGTTGGAGGCCATGGCGCTAGGGCACGGTTCGGCTTTGGAGGGTAAGGAGAAGGAGGTCAAAGCGCTCAATCAGGAGGTATGTGCAATGTACTGGATTCTCATTTTGCTCTGTTTGGTTTCCGAGAAATCTTGGGAAAAACTAAGAAAAGAAAGTAGGATTAGGAAGTTTGGTTAATTGGGGTTTCAGTTTTGCTACTCCACTTAAATAAAGCAATATAATTACATGCTGAATTTGATTGTTCGACGATTTGTAATTTTGCATTATACTCTGATTGATAAGGTAGTTTAGCTTAATTGAGGAATTTAAAACATTGGAAATAAAATGGCCAAAATTTGTTTCCATTTTCCTACATTGAAAGGAAACTTGAAAACCAAAGCCCGTTTTGTTCAAGATTTTGTGCAAGATAGAAATATAAGAACTCTGGATCTTCAGTGGTTCATTTTGTGCAAGATTATAAAAGCTTGCTTTGTGTTCATGTGGTTTTCAGCTTTATCTATCCAAGGAGCAGGTAAAAAAAGAAGTTGAATTAAAGAATGAAGCCTTGAAACAACAAACATCCATGCAACAGCTGTTTCATATGAAATCTAAGGTAAGCTATTAGCTGTACTTCTTTAAATATATTTTTAAATTATGTAGATTTATTATGAGAAGAAAAAAAGAAGCTGATGAAGTTTTGGACAATTTTTTCGTAGGAATTTGATAAATTGACTTTGGAGTGCTTGAGGTTGCAAGAAAGAAATAGAGCATTGGACAAAGAGCTTGCAGCAGTTGAACTGTGAGTGGTTTTGCACTTCGGCAAGTAGTTTTTTTTAATGGGTTATTACTATTTTGTTTCAGAAATTTGCTTGAGCCAAAGCCCGAAGGCTAGTATAGGCTACTTAATCTCTCAATGACCTGTTTCGTTTTCTGCTCCTAACATGGTTATGTGAGTTGCAATCCAGGGTATCTGATCTAGATCTGGATGAAGAGGATGTTTTAAAGATTGCAGCTCTTGGTAATGGAGCCAACAACAAAGACACAATAGATGTTCTAAGAACGTCCTTGGTGATGTCTAATAGGTCAGCCATATATATCTTACTTTGAAATTTAGTTGATTTCAATGGATGGAGCAAACTGTTTGACATTTACTTTTGTGTTTTTATCTAAATAAAGTTGAAGTGGTAGCCACCTCTTCATTTAACTTATGTATACCTTTTTTCTTTCTCATGTTTTAATTTATTTTCTTTGCGATACCTACTTCTCGTAGGAATTACAAAGAATTGATGGCCAAATACAATCTTCATGAACAGAAAGAAGCTCGTCACAGCAAAAAGCTAGAGAAGGCTAGAGGAAAGATAAATAAATTGAAGGTAAGTTTGTGATGAGATGATCCTATGTGAACCTTATTTGAGGAGCGGTTCCTGAATTAGTGGTTTTTTGGCCATTATCAGACAAAGGTACAAGAATTGGAGACTGCTGTTGAAGTTAAGAATACTGAAGTTTTGAGGGCTTTAAAAGCTTCAAAGAAAACTCGAGGTGGGGGATTTATTCAGCACGGTGTAAATCGTAAGTCTAACTGTGTCTCTCAGCACTTCATTTAAAGATCAAAGAAAACATCTGTATGTTCTCGCATGTAATTTGGATAGGATGGAAGCTTGCAGAATGATCTACTGTATCATAGGGCAACTTAAAACTTCAATTTCACTAACCATATAAATCCAAATGGTGCTAAAGATGTTACAAATATCAGTGCTCATGATAAAGTAAGAGATGCCTACTCTTCAGTAGATGACATGCTTCAAAGTTTTCTACAACTGTGCATGGAATTTCAAATCCAAATTCAAAAAAAAAATACCTGCTTGGATGTTGCTAACCATAAGTGTACTTGGTTAATGTCAGAGGCAGCTTCTAATAGAAAGAAAGAAACTTCAGTTCTTGGACTGAGCAATCTGGTTGAGCCGTTGGGTTCAATAACTGGTAGTTGTGCCGATACTGCCAAGACTCCTGCTGCTGATATTGCTGATGTTGTGATTATTGATGACGATGAACAAGTTCAACCCATGATGAACATCAGAAACAAATCTCCTATCCCACAACCACTTCCCAGACCAGGTTTACTTGAATTCATTTTGAGTTTGGCTGGGCAGTACAGCATGAAATAAGTTACATTTACCTGAACAACATTACAATATGAAATGTAACTTTATTTTTGTGTTCCTCATTAAAATGCAGGGGATGCATGCTTTTCTGGTGGCTTGCTTGGTCCTGATGGAACAAACAGATATTTAGGTAAATGGTGCAAGCGGAAGCATAAGAACAGATCGGCAATAGCACAAGATCCAAGCTGTACAAGCTGACGGAAGAGGTGGTTTAATTAAAGTTCTGAGGTCTCTGAACCAATTTACAGTGGTGGTTTATTTGCTAGTTTTCACTCAATTTACTTTTGTCTAAATGCCTTCTCAGACTGATATTGGCTATTCTTATTTCTTTTCCTTTTTATTGTTTTTTTTTTTTGCCAGAGTTAATCAGATTCCCTTTCAAAGCGAGTGAGTTATTTGATCGTTTTTGCCCATATGCACTAAAATCATAGGTTTTTACTTTTGCAGGATGAAAAAGGAGAATTCACCAGGGACAAAGTGGTGAAAGTACTGAGCTAGGACAAATAGCTTGCAGTCCCAAGGGTGCGTGCAAATAGAACACTTGGAATTTGTTTCTTCAGTTGAAAATGTAGTGTCTTGCACAAAGGTTCACCCAGCTTGTGCATTATGGCCCAGTTGCTGCTTCAATTTTGCAGACAAATATCTTTGGCATTTTCGACGGTGATTTTTTCTTCTTCTTTTCCTTGCTCTATTTGGTGGTCTGAGACTAGTTTTTTCTTCTACCACTTTGTTTTAACCCCTTAAAACACTTCATCCCCCCACTCTGCTCTTCGAAAACCCCCTTGCCCTTTTTCGAACCAAGGTCTCGAAGTCCATAAAGGGAAATGCTGTAAATCTAGCTTCATGCATGAGTGATGATTAAGTTTCCAATATGTGTTGTGATTGCATATACAAATTAGGAATGGGAGAGGCCTATGGCATCAACCCGTTGCCCTTTTTTTATGACAATTTCCCACATGTAATTTTTTTTTAGTACAAGTGATTAGGGCAGTAGGTGCCTAGAGTATCGAACTTTTGCCCACATGGATAGAGGTGGAAGAGCTTTCAAACTTTAAATAAAATATATATGGAAAAGCTCAACCAACTAAGGTATACCCCATTGGTATTTCCCACATGTAATTTTATAACACTACCATTAGGCACAAACAGCACAACAGTTTTGAACGTTCTCCACATGATAATTCTTTGGTTTAGGCAGGTCCTGCATGAATTTCTTACAACCTTCAATTATTTATTGTCTGGGGAAGGAAAGCAAGACTGAAATTGGATAAATTCAATAATTTTATTTTTGGGCCCAGGCCCCCAGTTTGGAATTTGGATTGCTCAATTCAAAATACCGCTCGCTGATTGTGGATTTTTTTTTACAGCCCATGCTATTCGTGGGCGGCTTGCAAATATATACCGAGGGTGAAAAAAATAGTCCTCTCCATAATTTCCGTCTGTAAAAGCCTTTAAAGTGCTTTGCTGACCAATCATATTATTGTTTTGTTTTGTACGATTTACTTTTGCTTTTGATGGGACTTTTGACCCATAAATTATTTATTAAATTAGTTATTGGGTCAGTTCCAATGAGAAAAGAGCTTTAACTTTCAAATGAGATGTCTCGGCATCATAGTTGTATGCGTGTGAGAAATTTTCTGTCCTAATTTAGATTGCTGTGTGTACTTTTAAAAAAAAAATTAATGGGTCAATGAGCAATACTACACTCATCACTTAAATTTATAGTTCTAGTCGTTGGTTGGTGGAATGTGAATGGATTGAAAATAGAAATAAAATGTATTAATCCACTTTTTTGGTTGGAAAAAAATAAATTAGAATTAGAAGTTCTTGGGGTTAGCCCAAGTGGTGAGAATAGGAGAAAAAAATGGGTCATTAAAATCAGGTTATGTCTAAGGGTTCATTCTCTCCATTTAAACAACCAAAAAATAAATAAAAGGTTAGAATTAGAAATAGAATCAGAGTGAAAAATAAATAAATTAGGTTATCAGTTCATTCCAACATCACAATATGATAATGTCTTTACAATTACTTATCCTTTAAATATCTTATTTATGTATTTTTATCAAAGGACAAATTATACTCTGGCCTCTTTGACTTTTTTCATTGCCAATTGACAAGAGCTCTCTCTCTATCTCTCTCTCTCCAGACAAACACAAAGATCCTTGGCGCTCAAGAAATTAAAAGGAGTTTCCCTTTCAAATGCATACAGGTGTCAAGAAGGGAAGCTCAAGACTTTTGAATAGGAAAGATAGAAAACAATATCAAGGTAATGGAAGACAGCCAAAGAATCGGGTCCAATTAAACACCCACCCAGAGGCCAGATTGGCCAGATTGTAAATGTTTTTTTTAAAGCAAGTCCTAAAGCCACCGTGAGAATTGATTGCTGTCTCTTTGACCCACTTCATGTTCAGACCTTTAAATCGTTGTTTTTGGGTTAGAAACCCTAAAAGTAAGCTCTATTCTATATTCATACACAAAGATGATCTTGATTTCGTGTGAGCTTGTGGATACGTATATGTCTCAGTCTGTGCATGCTGTCAAAGACAGCAAGCAAAAGTCGTATGTTTCTATCTGCTATGTCTCTAGACAAATTGACACGAAATCTTTTTTATTTAGTATATGCTGCCACTTATCCTATAAAAATTCCGACTTGTAAATGAAAGAGACATTTAAAAGTCCGGATTTAGTTTTTGGTTTCATTTTGAACTATAAAGATAGAGAAGGAGATGAGAGATGATGATAGAGACTGAACAAGATTTGTTTCCTATATAAACCAAGTATTTGTAGCCTTAATTTGAAAGCAAAAAATGTCTTTGAGATTATCATGGTTATAAATTATAATCGTATATGGTTATAATTGGAATTGCATTCTTCTAATATGCTAAATAGTCAATTATTCGTGAGCGCGTGCATGTCAAAAAGCGAGCTTTAATGAAAAGTAGAGAGTTTTTATCGTATGAGATTTTTAGATTCCAGTAGTTTAGTCAAATTCACATTGGTGGCAATAATGTATACCATCCATCTTAATTATTTTGGATATTGATTGAGTTTAGTTTATAGAATTGTGCATGTGGAATTGATCTAGTGATTTGATTTTTAGTGTGTAGATTAAACGAAGGTACACATATGAGTAAAGCAAGTGATTTGCATGAAGTATGTCATGCATTGCGTAAGTTATGAGTGGCAGACCTATAGAGATGCAGTTGTACCTCCCTTTGTTGGAGAAAGCACTGCAGGTGCCAAGAAGTTGCACCTCCGCTCAATCTAGTTGTGCACACCACCTGTTCGACAAAAGGCCTCATAGCGCTTTCCTTTGTTGCGCGTCGTTTTGACCCAAGGAAAATAAAAATAAAAAAAGGTTCGTATTGTAGATGGAACAGGAGGAAACTCCTTCTATTAACAAGATTTTGCTTTTTTTTTATATTTTAAATAAATTAAAAAAGTCCCTTTTTGAGAGATTCCCACAAATCCAAGTCTATAAAATCATCAAATTCATAAAAAAGAATTATGTCTCCACCTGTTTTTTTTTTCTTGGTTTATTATTATTATTTTTTTAGAGAACTCCAATCTTTTATAAAGAGTGCTGCTATTTCCACTCCTGTCCTATTTCCCCATTCATCTTATTTTCAAAATTTTAAAAACAAAATTACCTCTTTGTAAAATGACTTGACACCCTATTTCCTGTAACCCACCTATTCTCCCCTCATCCCTGTCAAACACCAACCCCCGGACCAAACTTGAAGCTCAGTTTGCAGTCCCTTCAGTATAAAAGATTAGACTGAACGGTTTGACTTTGATTCTAACAGCACTTCTGACCAACAAAAGAGTTTCTGACAGCACATTTATCATACACCGCCACCTCTCCAAGAACCGAAAATTGAAGAAAGGAATCTAAATATGCTTTTCATGCAAGGAAAAACCCATTCTGTAATAATTAATGATAATTGTTTTCTTATTATGACAAATATGTTGGAAAGTTATCTATATTTTTTGTTTATTTAATGACAGATATGTTTTAGAGTTGTAAAAGACTTTTTTATTATTTAAAAAAAACATAAATACATTACAGATGAGATGCCCCTGATCATAGCATCATACATATCAAAGTAAATTCTAGTAATTACATCCACATGAGATGCCCTCTTTTAGTTAACTGATCAGCAACCATATATATTAACTTCTCTATTAACATGCTTGATAGTCATGGAATTGAAATTCCCGAGAAATAGCCAAAAAAAATTACAAGTGATCGTAAACTTCATGATATATTGACTTGTTTAGTGATGATTTGTATAAGCGTCTTAGAGTACCCCTCAATCTCCACTTGCAAAATTTTTAATCTTGTTGCCCAAATTAAAGCTTGTTTAAAAGCAAAGGCTTCAGCTTGTAAAATGTATAACCTAATGGACATAATCCTGCAATAACTGGATGAGCTAAATATATAAACAGAAATATAATTACTAAGTTTTAGGAGTTTTAAAAGATTTACAAAACTAAATGTAATTGTTTCATCTTTCTGAGCCCAAAAAAAAAAAAAAAAAACCTAAATGTAATTGTTTACAGAATTTTGAAAATGCCCCCTTCCCCTAAAAGAGAAAAAAAAAGAAAAAAAAAAAAGACGAAGCTAGCTTCACTACTGCTTGACAACTTAAGCTATGTCAATCGAGATTGTTTTCGTGCAGCACATACATAGAACGTGATTTTCATGACTTTTATATTTAGGTAGCTTCACTACTACTCTATATGATATATTCATAGTAAATTGAAAGTCTATTTGAAATGGGAAAAAAACTGAAAGAAAAAAAAAACGCTTGGGGTCAATGACTCCAAATCTAGGGCTCTCCACGTGAGGAAACATGTAAACTTAATATACATCGTGGAATCATTACTTTATTTGTACTTACTATAACAAGTTAGAATGTTAATATGAATTTGTCGTTGATCAATTAATCATTATTTAGTGATATTTTTCTAATCAACGTGATACACGAAAAAAGAAGAAGAAGAGAAGACTTGGAGGCTGATACGCGATCTGATTTTGTTTGGTACTGGTCGTCATAACTGTAACAGGTTCGCGTGTTGTTGAATATAAATTGATTTGCTTCTTGAAGTTCATACATATGCATGCATGAGATGAGAGAGCACGCGGGAATTGAATTTCGTTGTTTTCTCGTGGACTCAAAATTTCAAACTGCATTATTATTATTTATTGTGCAAATAAGTCACCACATAAAGCTGAAGGACACGGGAAAAATGGAAGAATGGTTTTTGGGTCTAAGAAGCAAAAATTGGAAAAGGCACGAGAAGACTGAGATTTCATAGCACATGATGGCTCAGGCATGCTAGCTAGCTGGCTAGCTCAAGGTTTCTTGGTTTCATGCTGGTCTCTTGGCACTGGTCTCCGTAAAGATGTACATTATATGTGTGCTTTTATGGGGTGTGGACCACACTTATACTGACCTACCACACACATTTATGGTAACATTTTCGGTCACTTCGAGCTTATAAATTAAGGGTCATGTTAGGGAGACCAATTTTAGATATCAACTTGTGTACCAACTCTCTAATAGAGGTGGAGCTTACCGATACAATGGGTCTCACACTCTATTAGAGAATTGGTACATAAGTTGGTATCTAAAGTTGGTCTCCCTAGCATTTTCCATAAATTAATATTAGCATTAGAGCATACGAGTCTAATTGTCACACGTTCTTGAATTTCACTCAACAAAATATAAAATAAACACGTTGTTTACGTATGTGTCTATTTAGTGGCGGATCTACAGATGCGCAAGCATTGCATGTGCCATAAAAGATTGGTATTGTAGACGGAAAAGAAAGAGGAAACTCCTTCAATAAGGAGAGTTCCCTTTTTTTTTAAAAAAAAAATTTATATAAAAGAAGTTCCTTTTTGAGATAGTCTTTCCATCCCCACTACACCAATCGAAGTCCTTGTAAAAAGATCATCAAATTCATAATTTTTTAACGTCTAGTTAGGTTTTTTCATCCTTTTTTTTTTTTTTTTTTTTTTGTGTGGAGAGAATTCGGTCTTTTATAAAAACTAATTTGTTGATAAAGTCTTGTGCCAAGAAAGAAAATATTGAATCGATCAAACTTCCAAAGTAACTAGTTAATTTAGAAAAAAAAAAACATATGAAACATGCTTTTTTTTTTCTTCTTCAAGAAAAGTCAAACCAATTTCATTTTTCTTTTAATAATATGTTTTTTTTTATTTGACTCTCTCTGTATTCGTATGATCATTAGCATACTTTGGAGGAAGAGGTTGATTTGGCTCTCTCTTTATTTTATCCACTCTTGAAAATATAATGCGACATTTTCATGATACGAAACCTCATCGACAACAATTGAAGATGAATTATAATGTTATTTTTTAATATAAATTACGAATGACATTGGTATTGTTTAAATTATAAGGATATTTGGTTGTCATTTTTCTTAAAAGCTTTTAGCCTTTCAAAATTGCACTTCGGCCAAAAAATTCCTGGATCCGTTAGTGTGTCTAACTATATATGTATTGTACGCGTTAAGTATCATGGCTATATCTATGTATATATAGATTGTAGAAATTCATGGAAGAGAGTGTAAGAGAAGTACATCTTATTACGATGTATAAGTTGAGATATAGATCTCACATTTGAGAAAGCAAAGCCTTAAGCATATCATCACGATATAAGATATCTTGGATCTGTTTACCTATTTTCAATTGGTTTTGAATTATAAGCTCATCGTATTATTAGAGCATGCAATGATGACGGAGTTGCGAATACGTAACATACTTGTTATGCATGTGCAATGAGGATCATGGTGTTTAGGTGTTCATGGTGTGTGTCTATATATAACATTGTGAAACCCGTTTATTCAAACTGATTGGACAATGAGACTCATATGCGTGTCAATTAATTATCATGTGAACCACAAGGAGTTGCGAATACGTAAGTGAAGCTCCTAATTGTGGTCCAACATTGCGGGAACACAAGGACAATTCAAATGGACGGTTTTAACATGTTCCTGGGTAAACTGTTTTCCCCAATTAAGGACGAAAATGTCTGATTAAGTTTTAGTATGTTGATCTTGACGGTTCCTTGGATTTTATTAGAGCATGAATGAGGGTTGTCTGTTGAAAGTTGTTTTGATGTCTGGGGCACCACATGACAACTTCCATTTTTGTTGCTCTGAATCTCCGATTAAGGTTATGTAATGATGAATTGTGTGACACATACATGTCGCAGTTAGACTTAGCACATTCTAGGTCTAAACCCTAATGCCCTCGACTTCTTTACTCATTATTGAGTGTCCAAAAGTCACGTGCTCAAATCAATTGCAATGCAAATGCCTCACACATTGTAATCGGCCCTCAATTTATTTCAGTAATTATTAGTTACAAATTGACATGGTAATATTTTAAAAACAATAATGCCTCACATATTGTAATGTGGCAGATGAGATGAATAGCCACGTTAATTAAATTTATTTAACATTTTCTTTTATTTTATAATTTATTAACATTTTAAAAAACATTGTTAATTAAAATACACTTTATTGATTTAATTGATGTGACATATTATTTAGACATGTCACATTCTGTGATATAGTAATATGGAATAAAAATGTGATAAGTGTAGCATTACTCTTTTAAGAAAGTTGGTGTGTCTATGTCCGCGTGAAGTGATGTTTGAGTTGCAAGATGACGTGGCATCTTGCGGTTGCATCCCAACAGTGATTAGCGCGTGACATCATTAGCGTACGAGAAAAGAAAGAATAATAGGGTAGGAGAGGAGCAGCAGACCCACGTGGACGGCCTAGTAGAATTTAGCTTAGGCTGACCGAGAAGTCAAACACCCAGGCTCAAGTTGACTGTTTGTCTTTTCCAATAAAAACTAAGGAAGCTGATTCGTTTAGACTGATGATATGATCACGGTTCCTTCAAAGCTATCGAAATCAAGTTGGGTCCAAATTCTAATTCAATTTTGACATAAATATATATTAAAAGACAAGTTGGGTCCCACTTTTGTGTCTATCCATCCAATTCTACATAGAGCCACATAGCATGCTCACCTATGTTGATTTTTTTACCACCTCAGTTGTTTTTTTTCACATCATGGTGATACTAGTTATATTGTGGATCTTAATATATACCAATCTGCCATGAAATTAAGAATTCAGAAAAAATAATAATAATAAATAAAGAAAAAAGGCAAATTAAATCTCTTTTTTATGAATCGGCTCCACAACTCAGCTCACAAAATAAGCAGAAGTCGACATAGTGATGTCTGAATTTACAATTCATTTCACAATTGTCTTAGCGATCAAACTCCAATAAAGAATAAAGAAACTAGTCTTCCTAGAGTTAGTAGAGTTAGTTCAATATTGCAGAACACGCATTTTGATAATTCTCGAAACCCCTTCAATCAATCTATGGTTCAGCCCACCGATATCAGTATTGGAGATGATTAATTTCTAACAATAGGGTGATTAGTTAGGAATTGCATCATTCTGGATGGTCAGTAATTTATAATACTTAAGTAATCTGATCCAGGTCAATTTTATTTATACCCAATAGACTTGCTAGGCTTTTTACCCGTGCTACCTATAAAAAAGAGTCCATAAAAATTTGCTGAGAGAGACATTTGAATTGAGTATATATATATGTAAAAGCTTCTCACCAACCCATCAATCTGCAAAACTTATGCTCAAAGAAAGAGAAATAGCGAAGAAGGTCAAATGAGATCTTTGTGTCCAAACACTAATAATAGTGTTCCTAATCTTTCCTTTTCAACTTTTACTTCGCAATAGTTCACAAAGCAAATGCAAAGTTGGACACTCCATTAATGAGCTTTTGTGTTTAATTAATCTCTCAAATTTGACTTAGCAGTTGGAAATTTTTAAAAGAAAAGTAATATATATACAGTTATTTTCTTATCTGGATGTCCGCACGTTATTATCGTGCGGATGCTATTGTAAACACGCAGGAAAGCAGGAAGGGTAAGTACAAAATACGTAGCGTCCGCATGATAATAACGTCCAAATGTGTCCATAGGAGAATTTATGTATATATATATATAACGGCATTCTCCAATAAGTATCAAGTTAAGGATTGGTTACATACTTCTAATCCTGGTTGTTGGATTACATCTAAGAGACAACCGACACATTTAATGAATGCAATCCAACGACCAAGATTAGAAATATGTAACCAATTATTAACATAAAATACTTATTAGAGAATCTCCCCACATATATAAATATATATATCACAAATTGTTTATCTATAATTAGTACCTCCACTCAGATGATAATAATATAATAATAAGTGTGGTAACGACAATCAAACTCAAAACCTCACGCAACTCATGCGAAGTTTGAGTAATTTTTGCATGTTTCGAGTACACCAGCTGGTGTACTCGAAACATACAAAACTTTCTCGCAAAGTAGACCCTTCTGTATTAGATAATCACTAGTCAACACCGAGACTTTCTTGCAATAATATTGAGAAGAAAAAAACTATTAAATCAAGAGCATATATGTAATATGAAATATGATGGATAGTACAATATACTTAATAGATTTTTATAAATAAACCCAATCCTAGACGTGTATTTATAAAAAAAAACCCACACACTATTTAAACATATAAACACACCCAAAATCAACCCCAAAGTCAACAATTGTATATTTTTTGGGTGTGTTTATAAAGTGTTTTGGGTGTTGGGTTTTTTTTATAATTTCAGCCCCCATTTTGGGTGTTTTAGTGAAACTCCCTATACTTAATCTGGCAGTCTGTAATGTGAATTAGATGAAAATAACAGAATAAAAGTAGGTGTTGTGTATGTAATAGGATCATTAATGTGTGCTCAGACTTTCCCACTAAAGCCTTTCTCTTCTCGATGATTTTGGCTTTAATGTAGCCACAATTATCCATGATTAAGTTCATTACGCCAACTCGATGAAAATATCGGGACATTATCGATATCGATAAAAATTGAATAAAAACCACAAAAATTGTAAGAAAAACTTGGAAATTTTTATTGAAAACTTTGAAGGTTGTTTATTCAGTCAATTATCTATTAGTTTATCCACACAAAAAAAAATGGAAGGAAATGCATTGCATGATGGGTTTAACTGATTTAAGTTGATTATATAGCGAGCTGACAAATACTGTGAGTGTATAAAATATGTAGTAATTAATGAAAGAAGATTAAACACACCATAATCATTTATATATAATGATTTACTACAATATTTTACACTTTATACATAGCATGGTAAGATACATGAGTGACTTAGTACCACATAGAGTTCCTGTGAGGTTCAAAATTTTCACTATCTTCATCATCTCTATGTGTAGAATAAGTGTATTGTGAAGAGTGGTCCATATGAGCCGCTCGATTCCATCCCAAAAGGAAAAGTCAAAGGCTCACATTCTCATGTTAAAATCTGATTCTTGCAAAAACAGTTCAAAACAAAACAATATAAATATACATATTAGCATATTATCACAAAAACATAAACAACATGGTGGTTAAGTTGTTGGAGTGAAATGGCAAGGGTTTGAATCCCCTTTGTGTTTTTTTTCCCTTTTTATTCATTACATCTATATTTTCGATATTATAGCGATATTTTGACAAAATATTGCTGAAGTGTGAGCAAAATTATCGACATCGATATTTTCTGATATTATCAATATTTATACAATATGTGTATGGATACGTTCTGAAATATCCGTGATCCGAAAAAACGATAATATCCTCGATATTTCGTCGATATTATCGATATTTTATACTATGCTTGATTTTTTTTTCTAGCATGGTTGTGACTTCAAACCTTCATATATAGTTTCTTAAAAAATCTTCGCTATCTAAGGCATAGGTTCGAGTTCCGTTACTGACAATTCTTTTTGGTGGCTAATTTGTAAAAACCAAAAAATGGGGTTAAGACCTCTCCTCTGTAAGTCCTCAAAGAGGCCTTGGTATGCCCTGGCCCTGGGACGAGGTAGCCTCCCCTCCCCCTAAACTTTTGTTCATTAAAAAAAAAATGCATATGCCTAGACGTGAGTTATGTTAGTTGGTCATATAAATGTTTTTACAAAGAAAAAAAAAGTTTGTAAAGAATAAAAATGCACACCCAAAGACTTTATTTCTACTCGAAAAGACCTTAAATGAAGAGAAATGCGCTTGAAACCAAAACCAGCCAAACACACGCTTGTGTCAATGTGCTGCGCACTGGAATATATATATATATATATAATATCCAAGTAAAATATTTTCGGGGGCCCCCCTGTACAGTAGCACCACTTGCACTACCCGAGAGCCACTTCTGCTCATTGTAAGATTATAACACGTAAACATTTTGAGTCGGAAAGTAATCGGTGACATGCTAAATTCGAACTATACTAATACGGACCAAACCAATACATACATACACAAAGCAATCAGAAATTAGTGTATCAAGTACCTGGCCACATACCCGTATTAACAAAATGTGAAAGGAATTAATGGTTAAAATCAAGGACTAATAAGAGTGACAATTTCCTCTAAAGTCAAATAGACAATCATCTCCTTAGTTGGTGCTATACTACTTTTGGGCGTACATGTTTGTCTTTCGGATCGAAATTTTGAAATTTGTACATCCCTATAGAGTAACAACCCCCCAACAGACTGCGTTTAATTTCAGTAGCTTTTTGGGACCGCGTGAAGAAGCGATTTTGAGATGTGGCTTAATTAAGTCTTCCCAACTATACGGGAAGTAATTGCATTCCCTCAGCACTTTTAGAAATGAAGTAATTGCATTCCCTCAGCACTTTTAGAAATGAAGTAAATGTGATGCAAACTGAGCTCATTAACGTGGAAACCAAAATAGGCAAAATTTGTGGGACACTTTGAAACTAAAACTTGGGACTCTCACAAGAAACCGTGGAGGAAAAGGAAACGTAGAGGAAAATAGCTGTGCCCTTTAGATTTTGAGACTTTCTTACATGTGCGAGTCTTGTGCATATAAGTCCAAATACCGGCCAAATTAAAAATGTTCTCATGTTTACTTCTATCTAGTCAACAGCGAAAGCTTTCTTCTCTCTCATGGTGCTTCTGGGAAGCTTCATTGCCTAGGAAGAACACAACCAACCACACATCAATTGCAAGAAGAAAAAATATATTAATACTAAATACGTTCATCATATGTGTCTGTATACATGTTAATATGTTTAAAGCGTTAAAAAAATAAGGTTTAGAGTAGGTCTGTATATATTTATTGTGTGAAACGGTAACACCAAGTGATATGTAAACTGAAACGAAGTTCATGGGAAAAATAGTGAGGACCACCAACAGGTACACTACTCGTGTACACGTGGATATGGATGGATATCAACGTACAACACGCAAGCAATTACGCCCCATTGACCAATAGCAACACAATTAAATTCTGTTATTTCCATTCTTGAGGGTCGGTTTTTCCACAGTTGAACTTTGAAAAAGAAAAAGAAAAAACCTTTGAAAACTTTTGCTTCCCCTTCGGCTTGCCAGTCTGCCATCCTCATGCCTATAAATCCCCACAACCATCTCACCCTTTACCCTCACACTTGATAGCTTGATTCCAAACCTCACTAAAAACTCCACTAATATTATTCTTGTGTGTGAATATTCTTTCGAACCAAGAAATGGGCTCCTCATCAGCAACTGAGAATCGCCAGTTACTCTCCAAGATTGCAACCAGCGAGGGCCATGGTGAGAACTCACCGTACTTCGATGGGTGGAAGGCGTACGATATAAACCCATTCCACCCAACGAAAAATCCCGAGGGGGTTATTCAGATGGGTCTTGCAGAAAACCAGGTTCGCTCTAGAGAAATTTGGAGATGGAGCAAACCTATATTTATATGTATAAATAACAAAATGCATGGGTTTTTACTTTTGTTTTGGTTTTGGTTTTCAGCTTTCCTTCGACTTGATCGAAGACTGGATTAAGAAAAACCCCAGAGCCTCCATCTGCACTCCCGAGGGAGTTGAGGAGTTCAAGAACGTGGCCATCTTTCAAGATTATCATGGCTTTCCCGAGTTCAGAAAGGTAAATATATATATGTATTGCATGGATTAATTTATGATTAGTATACCTTTTATTCTCATGAATTAACTACATGGTTTTAATTAATATATATTTTCAGGCTGTGGCTACGTTCATGTCCAAAGCGAGAGGTGGTAGAGTCACATTTGATCCGAACCGGGTTGTGATGAGCGGTGGCGCCACCGGAGCGAACGAGCTGGTCATGTTCTGTCTGGCCGACCCCGGCGACGCCTTCCTCATCCCCTCTCCTTACTATCCAGCGTACGAATTAAATCCTTTCTATTTTCTACATTTGTCTATATCATCTTGTGTTTTAGTTGTTTACGTACTTTGCTAATTATACCACGTTCCCCCTCTGCCAAATATTTGAGAATTAATATGTGGACACAATGCAGTAGCTAGTAGTTGGAGGTTGAAGAAGTTGGTAGATAACAACTTGCTCAGGTTGAAATCTTTAATGTATTTGGGATTTTATATTGGGAGTCAACTGGCCTCCAAGATACAGAGACTACAAATATCTAAGAAAAATAATAATAATTTTTTAATAAGTATTTTGGTCAGAGAATTGCCATATCCAGAGACAATTAGGTCGGCCTCGCTTAGACTATAATTAGTCGGCTAATAGTAATGTTTATCAAACTTGCAGTCATTTTAATGTTGATTAATAACTAATCAGAGTATATTATATTAATATTGTTATTAGTTGCTTTTGACTCCACAGTTGACATTTAAGACTCCAAGCTATACGCATCTATCAGATTAGTCTGAGTAGTTTACAGCTGGATGTTTGGGCAAAATTCCAAATTCGTTTCCTTCTCATCTTTCTGAAAAGTCTATCTTTATACTTAGAATGTCAAACCCTACAATTCTCTTCAATTTCCAATCTCATATCTATAGAAATATAATGCTCACCAAACTCATGGACCACAAAATGAAACGTTAATTACAAGTCACTAAGCTAGTTTTTCTTCATTAATCTTTCAATCAGTTTCAGTCATAATTAAGATTTATACATCTAATTGCAGATTTTACCGAGACTTGGGATGGAGAACTGGCGTCCAAATTGTCCCGGTTGATTGCGATAGCACCAACAATTTCAAAATAACCAAGGAAGCACTTGAAGCAGCCTATGAAAAAGCCCAGAAGAACAACATCAACGTGAAGGGCTTGATCATAACAAACCCATCAAACCCATTGGGCACCACCTTTGATAGAGACACACTCGAAAGCCTTGTGGAATTCATCAACCAAAAGAACATCCACTTGGTGTGTGACGAAATCTATGCAGCTACAGTGTTCAGCTCCCCGACTTACACCTGCATATCCGAGGTCATACAAAACATGAATTGCAACCCCAATTTAATCCACATTGTCTATAGTTTGTCCAAGGACATGGGGCTCCCGGGCTTGAGGGTCGGCATAGTTTACTCATACAATGATGATGTGGTGAACATCGGCCGCAAGATGTCAAGTTTCGGGCTGGTGTCGTCCCAAACTCAACACATGCTCGCGTCGATGCTCTTGGACGAAGAGTTTGTGGCAAGATTCCTGGAGACAAGCTCCAAGAGGCTTGCGAAGCGGCACGGGGTTTTCACAAAGGGGCTAGAGGAAGTGGGAATCAACTGCTTGAAGAGCAATGCCGGCCTTTTTTGCTGGATGGACTTAAGGAGGCTGTTGGAAGATCAAACATTTGATGGTGAGATGGTGCTTTGGCGTGTGATTGTGAATGAAGTGGGGCTCAATGTCTCGCCAGGGTCTTCTTTTAAGTGCGTGGAGCCTGGTTGGTTTAGGGTTTGCTTTGCAAACATGGATGACGAGACTGTGGAAGTTGCACTCAAAAGGATCAGAACATTTGTACGCCAAGGGAAGAAAGCTCAAGATCAAGTAGTACAAGTTAAAAGCCCTAAGCGTTGGAAGAGCAATCTGAGGCTTAGCTTTTCATCATCATCAACCAGAAGATTTGATCAAGAGGGTGTTAATGTTTTGTCACCACACATGATGTCTCCTCACTCACCAATGCCTCACTCTCCTCTCGTTCGAGCCAAGACTTAAAAAGTATAAGGGGGGAGGGGGGTTAGTCAGATTACTCATTCAGTGTGTGAGAATCCGTATTCTTAAAAGTTTATTTAGGAAGGTTAAAACATTTTATTTTTTTAAAAGCAATTACTTACCACTTTGGTAAGTATTAAATTATAATAATTATACCACTTTGGTAACGTAGTTAGCATGTGTCAATCAATTATGCAAATTACTTGCATGGTAGCCAAATTGGTTTACTAGTTTTATGTACTTGCAAACTAATGAGATATCAATGAAATAAATGGTTGAGTCATCAATACATATCCTCATGATATTTCTACTTATCCTTCTTTGACTTAGAGTGAAAGAAAAGCTACTTGGGCTTTAAGAAATAAGGAGCTGATCTTTAAACATTGAAGTTATCTCATAGTACCGCCCTTTGAGTCCTATAAATACAACATTTGCTTCTTCAAGTTCCATTTCCCTCTTTAGAAAAGTGTAGAGGCAATAGAACGAAGAAATAAAATAGAAAGTGAGAGAGAAATAAAGGTAGAAAGAAATAGAATTGTCAAGAAAAAAGAGTGGGAGACTGAATTTGTGAATACGGTGGAAAATTGGGAAACACCTTACATTTCTAGCAAAAGCTTTGATGTCAAGGTAGAGGGGGTTTCTTGAGGGCCTTTTTATAGAGATTGATTTAATTAAATTTCGTGGGCATTATATTATGCATGGTATTACAGTTTGGTTGACATTATTTGTTATTGGGTGTTTACGTATTCTTAACTATTTAAACAATGTTGGCATAATTATATATACATTGACGATGTTTTAAATGGTTACATTATTGTAAGATATAATTATACCATGTTATGGAAATTGGCTGGAATTGTTGGGTTGAGAAAATAATGATAGAAAAAGAGAGTAATGGATATGATCTTTTGTGTAGTTAAGTCTAACTCTTGGTAGGTACCAAATCTCAGGGATCCCACAGTGCACATGATTTTTATTGGGTGATGCGGGACTGGTGATAGAGAGTTAGACAATATAACTAACATAAGGGGAAATTATGGGATGATTGAGATGGGTGTTAGTTCATATAAATTGCATTTGGGACCAAGTGGTATAAGCATAGTATGGGACGTGCATGTCTATTTGTCCAGTTATATGAATTAACGGGATTAGATGAAAAGCATTCATGCATTAATATTAATAATGTGATATTTGGCTGTGTGATTGTATGTCACTTAATTTAATTATATCAATTTCCTGTAAAAAGGTTTATGTCCTTATTGAGTTGTGGTTTCGCTCACCCCCTAATAGATTTTGCAGGTATTGAACCTGAAATCTAAAGCTTGTGATGATTTTGACATATCTATAGAGTTTATTGTGTACATAGCTTGTGGATGAATAATGAGCTACTCTATTAGTGAACTCTTGAATAGTTCTAACTTGTAAAATAATGTAAAATTTTTAAAATTTTAGATGTTGTTGTTTCCGCTGAATATTCTATGTGAAATATTTATTTTATTTATTTAAATGTTTCTTCACATTTTCGTTATAATTTTTATTAAATTCTATAATTAAGGTGTGAATCACGTCTTAACCTAAAGTTACGTAAATCCGTAGGTTGTAGCGTGACATTCAGCCTATGTGCTAGCTCTAGTGTGTGCATCTAATTGATGGTTTAGAAAAATAATTAAGGTTTGATTGTGTTTTTAATTTCCTTTTCAACGTATACCATGGTAGTTTTTGCCCGTTATAATGACTAATTGGGTGCTGATTAATGCAGCCCTGAAAAGTTTTTTGTGATTAAGATCAATGTTCTATATTTGTAGGTTGTCCAATTAAATTGGACAACTTAACCCTAGCTAGAATATTGATATTTTGAATCAGTGCAATGACTTGGATATATGTGTAATTAATTCAAGTGATGAACTGCTTAATTAGAGAGTGATTAAAATATTAAGTTTGGCCGCGTAGGATTAATTTGGCACTTTGTCAACCACTATTTTGTTTATAAAATTGTATATCCAA
This sequence comes from Prunus avium, assembly GCF_002207925.1. Next base: position 618,452 of record NW_018921457.1, read on the forward strand.
GGCATGCGCATACATGCTGTGTGACTTTGGAAGCTGAACTATATATAATCTATTATCCGATAAATTATAGAATATTATGTTAGTATGGACACGTACCAGTACACAATACACGTGTTATTCTCTAATGGGTTTCTTTAATTAGCTAGCTAAATTAGATTAAGTTAGATTAGATGAATTAGTGATGGATAAAGGCCAATACGTGACATCATAGCCATATGTTGGATCTGTTGGGTAGGCATTAAGCAGGACAATACAAACCGATTAATCATGGCCATACATCATCATCGTCATACATTAATAAAAATATTTTTACATAATTTATGATGATAATGCTGCATGTTTAATTGATGACTCAATTTGAGAAAACTCCAAGTAACAATGACTCATTGCATATTGTTAAAACAGATTATATCATATTAATCAAAAAGCTTAATTATATATTATGATACAAATAATGGGTATGTGACAGCTCCCGCACCATATTTTAATTATTCCAAACTGTCCAGTTGGATGCCACGAGTAAGTTCTTATGGCTCGAGGTTGTGGATATGCCTTGCCGTTGGTGATGAGAGTAGCCAATCTCTCTCTAAACTTTTTTTTTTAATCAAAAAAATAAAATAAAATAAAACTGTCACTATACATACGTGTATAAATATGTTTCGTTTTTATTGTTACAAAGGTCAGAAATTTTCACCTAATTAATTTAAGTGGTGGAAGGTGAAGGATATTTGGCATATGGTATAAATATTTGTTGGGTTTCATTTGGGTTGATGGTGAACCAAAGTGGAACGTAAATCCGAGGTCATTTTCATAGGTGAGCCGGGGTAGGGACATGTATTTATTTGTGTTTGATTTTGTTTCTGAACCGAAAGTGCTTTTCCTTCATGTTTCAGTACACCTATCCATTGATGGCTTTAAGATCCATTATTTAGACTAAAAGAGTCCATGCAGTCACGTCTATTTTGCCACATGCTCTCATTGCTCCACCTCCACAAAATCCAACCTTATTAATTGTGTGTTAACCTTTTCTAGCCGTCCAACTGAGTGTTGTTGTTTTCTTTGTGATGGTGAAACTATACCCAAATGGATTCTCTGCTTATTTTAGCATTGATATCTTCTTTGACACGACTCGTTTAATAAACATATTACATATGTATTTTAGCAGGTTGATGAGTTGACTCAAAATTCACCTATTTATTAAACAAATTTAATTAAGTGAATTGATCCACTAATTTTCCGTGCAGATTTCGAATTGTTTAACAAGTCGTATCGAAAATTACCACGCCACAAGATGTCCGGGATTCCTCACGTGACTTTGTGAGTGTGCTTATCTATCATGAGTTTTAATGTATGAGAATTTAAAATTCCATAATACAAACACTATTAGAAAACTTCATTATAAGTCCCCGGATATAATGTATGTCAAAAGAAACAAAGAATGGCGAGTGGGGAAATGAGTTATTGCACATATATTGTATATTTTCTTTTGTTTGGAAAATAGTTATTGCACAAAAAATATAGAGATATTTAGTCAAATACCTATTCTTAGCACTAAAACTATAAATAAACCTTATACCATTTAATTTCTATGAACAAACCCAAAAAATGACAGTTAGCCCTATTGAATTTAATTTTGATTATTAAATTACTTTAATACCCTATTGAGTGTTTTGGGCTTTTTAAATAGGTTTTGGAGTTGAGTTTGTTTTAAGAAATCAATGGTAGTTTTGTAATTTAAAAGAAATTAAAAGCATTCTTGTTATGTTGTAAATGGACTTTGGGTGTGTTTCTAAAGTTCATTTCATATATGGTTTTTTTTATAATTTGAGTTCCTATATTAAGTATAATAGTTAATCTCCCAAAAATATATTATGCAAAAACCAACTTATATGTAGAAATATAATGGGAATAATTGTAAGTACACTATTTGTAAGAATCATTGACGTACGATGGACACAATATTGTTTCCAGCTACAACAATTTTACTGTACATTCTGAGTCACTGATGATAAGGCTGGCTGGTCTTGGTCCTTTACATCCAAAATATATATATGGTTATTGTTTATGCGTAAGATAAGTATCGATATGAGGATGATGGTTGTCAATTTCACAAAGATTAGGACAACAATTTTTTGGAGGAAATCGAACTCTTAATGTATACAACACTTGACAACTTAATTCTTCTCGTGAAAAAGACATCGACTAGTGTAATAGTCACGATTAAGTGTCATTTGATTCGTATATAACGATGAAAGTAATTCAGTGGCTCAACGAAAGCCAAGTCGTGTAAGTCATTTTCAAATGGATTTAATTCTATGAGTTGTTTGTTAGTGTGGTGGGCATTGGACAATAGGTGAGAAAAACAACCAACCCTTGCGTTGGAGGAGTAAGTGAAACGTTAATCACATGTTTAAAAATTAATACTTTGATTTTCAAGTATGTTAATTACTCAATGAGGTAGAAACTTAGAAAAGCAGCCATTTCCATTGAACCTAGAGGCCCTCTTTATTTCTTTGGGTTGAAGCCTTCAGCCATCCTCAATTCCTCTAGAAAATGTAAACCACCCACAGAAAATGGTTGGCACGAGAGTTGAAAAGACCAGATCCATTGCAACAAATATTTTGCTTTGAAATATGGTCTTCAATCTTTGGTTGCCTTCAAAACACACTTCCAGGAATGTTCAGAGTTCAGTATATGTATATGGGCATTTTCTATTTTATATATCTTTCATAATTTAATAATTATTTGTCAGAGGAATATTTGTACGGCCATACAGTCCAGTCCTGTGCATATACATTTTGCCACTTTATAGGATGACAACTGGTAGAAAGAATAAAATTATGCTTAATGTCACATGCCTCTCGTTTAGTATATGAGTTATTGCAAATTATTAATTAAGCTCATCATGTGGGTTTCAGAGACAATGAGAAAATACTTCCTTCATTCCCTCGTAAGAGCATCACGATGGTTGTTTAGTAGTTCAATTTATTGAACTATTTTAATTTTTATTGAATTGAACTACAGTTTTACTTGCAATAGTACAGTTCAATAGCTTCATATCAATAGTTATATATTCTTTTTTTTTTTTTTGCATACTTAAATAAAATAAAATAGATAAATTTAATAACACTAAAAATTGCATCCTTGAAATATTCTCAAAGAGATCTTGAAAAAAAGACCAATTTTGAATATATTTATAAAAAAAATTATTAATTATTGTATTTTTTTCTATTGCATTGAACTATTGAACAATCATTGCATAATGAATTAATTGTTGTACTTTTTCTATTTTTAATTAGAATTTGGGTCACATGGTTAGCCTATTGCAATTGCAATAGAGGATTCATCACATAGCACTCTTTGTTGCAATTGCATATATTGCAATGAACTAAATCACACCATTGCAAGTGAGATTTTACTGTTTTAGTTCAATTTAATGCAATAAAATTGCATTGATCCTAACCATTGTAGATGCTTATAAACTCTTGCATTTATGCCAATGACAGCATGATATGTGTATATATTGTTGATTATTTTTGCACATATGGTAAATCGTGGTAAATTTGTGATTTGCATAAAAGAGGAGTATTAATAAGGACAATTCCAAATGTATCCTTATATATATTCCCCAAATAATACTAGAAACAATTCCAAATGTTAATTATTTACCCTTGGAAGCTTGTTGAATTGCCTTGGCTTAAAATTGAAGCAACCAAACAGTGAATCTGCATCACCTAAACCAGAAATGGAACTTGAGAAGCTTATTTTATTTCATAAAATTTTAAAAAAAGTAAAAACTAGTGGCTGGAAGAGCTTGAAAATGTTCTCCAAACAATCAAACCAACCATGATTCTTGAAGCACAAAACTCCATCAGCTAACTTCTACTGTCCAATTAAGTGGCAGTACACTCACAGAGGCCAACACAAAGGGCAAAGAAAAATGATGGCTAATCTGACCAGTTAATCCATGGGACCAAAAGCCCTGCATCTACCTCATATATAAAAAAAATAGAAAGACAACTCAATGACAGCCACAAAGGTAAGGAAGAGGGCCATGAGGCTTCAGTTCATTTATAACATAAGCTCACACACAAAGACAAAGATACACCTGAAACCAATACAAAGCCAGATGACCCACTGAGAAAATGAGAGTTAACCTTGCTTACAAAGATTAAACCACAAAACAAAGAAAATGATATTTACCATTTTCTTTACCACAGTAAAAAACTTTACCAATTGGTTAGCCCATATCAAAGCTCCAAAGAAAAGCACTTGTGGTGGTACAGACAGACCAGAAGAACTATAAAGAAAATTTAAATACATTTATTTGATCTACACACATTACTAGTGTTTTGAAGATTTCAATGAGGCATGACCATCTATATACAAAGCGCAGCTCCTATTTTCTTGGGTTTGGCCTCCTATCGGCATTCGGAAGATTTCGAGTCCCTAATCTGGGATTTGGGAAAGCTTGGCTTGTTGTTTATAAAATAACACAAGCATTTGGATTCTCTTCCATGCTTTGCACATAGTAATATGTGGTCAGATGGGGGTTGTATGCTTTGTAAGCCTTAACAAGCTCTAAGACAGGATCTGGCTCTTTCTTCTTCTCTTCTTCCTTCTTCTCTTCCTCTTTCTTTGGCTCCTCCTTCTTTGGTTCCTCCTTCTTTGCTTCTTCTTCCTTCTTTGCTTCTTCTTTCTTGGGTTCCTCCTTCTTTGCTTCTTCTTCTTTCTTGGGTTCTTCCTTCTTTGGTTCCTCTTTCTTAGGCTCTACTGCTGGTCCTACTGAGAGTATATCTGTTGGCCAATACTTGCGCAATTTGCTAACCACATTCACCGGGTCGACACTTCCGATCACCGTTAATTTCTTCTCCTTCATGTCCATGGAGATGGAATCAATGCCTACAAATTACAAATTGCAGGATCAAAACAATAAAATGAGAATTGATCTCAACTCTGTTTAATATAAAAAAAACAATTAGTCCATATGGACCATATCTTTTTGGTATTTGAGTTTTGAGTAATACTAGATATACAACCAACTTGCATAGAGCAAACTAGCACCTGCATTAAAAGTCTAAACCTGCAGAAACCAGAGGACATATTGTGTCAAAAATGACCTCATTCATGACGTTTATTTACTTGTTGCCCTTTAGTACACATTTCAAGCCCTGATGAGAATTCAATACAGATTTCTGGTGCAGAGTCTGCGGACCTCTGCAAAACATACTAGCTAGCTAACTGTCGTCTTCCTTGCAATCCATTCACACACAAAAATAGCAGCCTTGGTGAAAAAAATGTTTTAAAAAAAAACCAATTAATAAGAACAAAAAGAAACTCTTGTTTCTTTAGCAAACTAAAAGGAAAGTAGAGAAATCTGAAATGGTTAGGCTTTTATGTGTGTTTTTTTATTTTTTTATTTATCAAAAACATCATTAATTTACTCTAGAAAAAGAAACTTAAATCTAGTAAAATAATGATCTTTGTACCTGAAAGAGTAGAGACTGTTTTCAGGGCCTTCTGCTTGGCTCTGCCATCTTGCAAATCCAACTTCAGTACAAACTTCTGCAAGAACAAACCACCAACACCAAGAGATCTGATTCAGAATCTATAAACAGTGAAGGAACAAAGACATATTCACTAGAAGTATTCTAAATCTGAACAATTCTTTCCATATAGAGACTTATGAGGACCCATCTGATTAAATATTCCTATCAGTGAATTAAACTAAGAAAACTGATACGATTTTGAGCAAAACCCATCAACAAACATGCCTTAAGTTCCCTAAAAAGCAAACAAGAAAAGGGAAAAGAAAAAAAAGAAAAGAGAACCCAAAAGGGAAAACTTGACAGCAGAACAATGAATATTCAGAAATTCAAAGGTGGGAAATTCAGATTCCAGACCTTCATTTCTAATGCTTCCTGTATCAGAGAGATGCAGAGCAAAAACCAGAACTCAGAGCTCAAAACCAAAAATAAAAGGGAAAATAGAGATAATAGCAATTTGCATAAATGGGATGTTGAAAAGAGAGGAAAAGAGAGGCCAAGACGAAATCGAATAATGCTTTGAAAAGGAAAGGATAGAGAGAGAGGGGGGAGGGGGAGGTTTGGACACACTAGGTACCAGAAAATCCGAATCAAAACAAGCAATGCGGAATAGGAAAGAGAAAATTAAGAGGGTAGGAAAAAAATGAAAAAAGCTAGAGAGAGAAAGCTTTTTTGCACGAACGTGTTGAAGAATTGGGTGTGTTAATGTGTAGGTGTAAGCAAGCAGTGAAGCTATTAAGCTAAGCAGCATATGAAGCCAACACAGTCAAATATCCATGGCCCTTTTTCGAGCCTGCTAGTTGAAACTGTATATCTTCATGCATTGCCTATCTATCTCTAGTTTCTGCCCACGCCAAGTTTGGGTGCGTCGAGCTCACTTTTGGCCCTCTAATTAAAGATTTTTCTTTTTTTTTCTTTCTTGCTGTATCAAAATACCCTTTTGTGATATCATTATTATTTCTTGTGAAGATGGATTTTAATGTCATTTCGCGAAAAAAACATGTTTGCTTTTTTCTAAGTTTTGTTGTTCTTCAATGTCATTATGCATGTGAGTTTTGATTTGCTGTTGAAATATTGGAACTTTCTTCTGTATGACTCTTGTATTTTCCATGCCACCTAATCCATTTAGAACTCTGAATTTCATTTTTAACTCTTCTTCAAATTCATTAAGGCTTCCAAATATTCAAAATGGTTATCTCTTTTTAATTCTTCTAATCCATTTAGTTGAGTGTAATTCATACTCGTTGAGCTTTCCTAAAAAGTGCCCCTTAAAGCTAATATATAAAGGTGACGTTGAATTTAGTGCCTTTAAAATTTGAATACATACGTGACGTTCAATATTATGTCGTTCAGATTGTAACGTCAAATTTTTAATACTCATCATCTTAAGCCTTTAACTGACGTTGGGAGAACACCATCTATCTACTTGAATTTATGAAACGTCATGAAAACGACTGTTACGTGGCGTTTTATGGATGTCAACATATTGTCAGACTTTCCATGCCCCTATTAACCACATCTTAAATGCTTTTTTTATATCGTTTTTTCAAGGATATCATAGAAAAGTTATTCGTGTTGCAGTTTTGAGAGGATAAGTATGGGATAACAATGAATAAAATAAAAACTATATTTGACAAGTACCTAACTATGTACGTTTGTATGATTGTGCACATAATTATTTTCCAAAATATTTATGTAATTAGTTATGAGAATTAATTGACCTAATTTTTTATTATTTAGTAAATCATTTTAGCCTTTCTCTTATTTAGACGATCAAATACTTCTAATCTTATGATATAATCATTGATTGACGTTACGCAATACGCACATGAGAAATAACTTTCTTTTGTAGATCGAGGCATCAATATCATTTACACATCTTCAAATTCATTTTACATATCATTAGGGATCAAGTTTGAAACTCAATTTACCATCAAGGGTCCCTACACACCATGTGAGGAAAAGGATTGAGCAACCCCCACTTCCATTTCTCATGTATTGTCGTACAAATGAGAAGAAAAAGAAGAAAATAAAGGGAGGCAATTCCTATTTACCAATTGAGGTGAAAGTACTTAAAACGACAACAGTGAAAATTTACTCAAGCTGTAAAAGGCTGCCACATGATGTCAAATCGCAGCGTTTTGGGTCCCTCTCTCTCCGTTTGAGAATCAAATTTCACTTTCACTTCGACCTCAAACACCTGCAGTTGGATGGCGCGTGGTAAAACCTGGAGGTTGTAACTAACCCAGTCGTCAATTTGGGCCTAGGAGGGCTTGTGGGCCCCTCCACCAACCAGTCCAATGTCAAACTACATCTGCGGGTTTTCACAACATGGGCGGCGACTCATCGTGGCCGTTGATCTAAAATGCCGCCAATATTTCATAGGTCTTCAGATCTCGGGATTCAAAATTCGAATGCCACCATGAACTCACAATCAAATCGAAAAAAACCATATAATAAAATGTTCATTTGAACTTTTTAATTTGTACGGGTTTTTTTATTTAAAGAGTTTTATATGTGAATATTCTTCTTGTTATCTTTTTGAATTATTTATTTTTCAATAGTATTTTTTATATTAAAATATTTTCTCTATCAATGAACATGGGTGAGACTCTGAATTTCTGTAGTTTTTATTATATATATATATATATATATATTTATTTTAGTGATATAATACTTGTTCTTCGACATTTTCGACACGGGTTAGATTGTAAGAGCATCTCCCTTACCGATGTCAAATACCAAATATTAAATTTAAATTTGATTGCTGATGTGGCAATTTGATATCCTACACATTTTTACACTGCATCCGATATGTCAAATTAAACTATTATTTTATTATATTTTGGGGTTGATCACAATGCACTGTAAAATAAAATAAAATATTTTTTTGTATAAAAGGGAAATTGTGTTTGAGCACAAGTTTTTTTTTCGGGTTGAAGAAACTGAAATGAAAGAGATATATGTATAAATAAAAATTAAATGAGTAACCTACAATAAGAGGAAAAGAGTACAAGAACAAATTTGTATTTATAAATAAATTATTTAACGGTACATGAAAAAAGTTGAAAAGAGAAAGAAAGAAAACTTTTGTAACGTCAAATCATTCAAGATAAAGAAGGAAAATAATAAATAAAAAGAGATAAGTGAAGTAACAGCGCCCTGTGTCTTAAAAAATAATATAATAATAATTTGATGCTTTGCTTTTGCAACATCAAAAGTAACAAATAGGGCTTCAGTCTTCATTATACATAAGTTTTGACAATTCGATTGAAATGATGTGAGGAGTTATTTCTAGTCGTTAAATGTCTACGTGACACTTTTTATACATCGGTTGAAAATGCTATTAGACCTTTTTTTTTTCTTTTTAAATCCTAATTATCAGAATTACATTATTCATAAAAAATAAAAGATGTGGATTGACAATTTTGCAACTTATTTTCACTTCCAAACTCTTAAAGATGATTCTGCGGATTCAACAATTAAAGAGATCCAACTGGTTACCGGACCACACAAAAAAGGCATTAGTCGTCATACACTATTGCATGACGATAACATCAACCCGAATTTTCCAGAACGAACAGAATAATATAATATAACAACCTATCGCTTGAAAAAAGTTATAATTACAATAATAGAGAAAGAAATAATGGCTCTATTTTTCGTCATTTATTCAAATCAAACATAGAGCCCATCGTTGAATAAAACAGAGCCCATCACCAGTTGCAGGATAGAACCAATCATGTTGCATCTTTTTAGGGATCCGCATAGAAACAAATATATATATATATATATATAGAGTTTTCGTTAAAAGATTCCTCAAATAAATTTATTTGAGAGATACAGTTATAAGGTCCACTTTGTATTTTCGTATATTTTCGTTATTTTTGTAGAGATGATATTTGATAAATATACACAAAATAGATGGTTTGAATTAGTAAAACACAATACGAAGTGAGCCCTATAAAAGTGTCCCTTAAATAAGCTTATTTGAGAAATCACTCAATTGAAATTATATATATATTTATACTGAATGTAAATTAGGCCACTTAATCAAGACAATGTGTTCGCCTCTTGCAACAAACTCGATTCCCCTCCATCTACGTTGAAGAGAAAAAAATAATTATATATGACAATTAAATAATAACAAAAATTGAGGGCCACGCATAACAAACAAGGTGCTTAGAGTTAGGGGTAGGACCAAAATAATATCATGATTACTCGCATGACTACTTTCGGCAGGTAAAAAGAAGAAGGCCCGGAGGATAGATACTGGCCATCCGAACCCTATTATACCTGTCAATCCCGTAATGTTTATGCATGCGTTTATTTGATTGAAATATTATAGTTTACTTTTTGTTTTTATATATAAAGAGGTATATATATATAGAAATTCTTTTATGCAGACATTCGGACATTATTATCGTACGGGCGCCTTTTTTTGTACTATCCCTTCCTGCTTTCCTATATGTTTACAATAACATCCAATAACGTGCGGACATCCGGATATATATATACATGTATTAATTTGTGGCTTGGATTGTTTAAACAATTTAATAACATGACGTGCGTACACTGTGCTTTACACTTGAATGCAAGTAACGCTTATTTTTTTATGAGAGCACAAATAGTGTTTTTCCTTTTCTTTTTTATGAGAGCACAAACTTTTTTAAAGGATTGTCGTAAGACGAGTTAATTAGAATCTCATTCTTGTTCCACTATTAGTTAACCATCATTTCGGCATTATTCTTTTGCTAATTACTCTCTTAAGGTTGCCTCAACTTTTGTAGCTTTTATAATTTTCTCTGTGTTTGCTTTGCTTGGGTGACATTGATATGTACGAATCTTTTTTGCTTTCAAATCCGCCATAAAAGTTTGACACGATGAGGTGAGGTCCCCGGCCAGATGGAAGACATGCAAGGCTCCAAATTATTTTCACTACTACATTAACATCGTCATGTTCCTTGGTGGTTTAGTTACATTGAATATATCAGACGTAATGTGAGTTAGACCAGTTGAATAGGACAATGAGCTTATCCTCATGCATTCAAATTCGACTCCCTCTCATCATAATTTTTTTTATTTTTTATGAGACCATAGATTATATTACTTTAAAGTAATTTAGACCATCACTTGCAAAAAAAAAAAAAAAAAAAAAAAAGCCTAACCCTCAGTATACACTACAGTTCCGCTCTCTGGTGGTTCATTCATGTTTCGGCTCATTTTTCTTGGGCTTTGTTCCAAATGAGCTTTCCAGTTCTGGGTTTCCCAATTACTTTGAGAAACCTGGTCCAATGGGGCCTGGCATGCAAACTTTCCTTTCACCAAGGCACTGCCTATTTGTTTATTTATTATTAATTTTTACTATCAAAGCGATAAATTACTTTAAATTAAACTAGTATATAAGAAAGGAGATTCGAACATTGGTGCAAAAGAGGTAGTCCACTGCCCTGGCCAACTGGCCTAACCCACATTTGCTTTTATATTTTATTTTTAATTCAAAACATCATAAAATGACTCTTTTCCTTAAATAAATGACCTATATTTGCTTCTTTCTTTCTTTTTTTTTTTTTTTTTTTTTTTTCATGAAATTGGAATTTAAGAAATTCTTGCCACTTTTATTGAAAGAAAATGTGAAGATTAATTATGCTAAATGTGGGAACCGAATTTTAACAAAACCCAATGTCAAATATTTCATTCCATTTGGGGATTATTTGATTTGAGGATTCTTGCCTTGAATTAGGGATTTAATAATCATCAAATCCCTAATTTATTTAAATATCCTAAAATCAGGAAAAATAATTCATTTCCCAACAAGTATTTTTTTCCCCAAACCCTATCCCTAAGAGGCTCTATAAATATGAGGCTATGCAAGGCATGAGGTAAGCCATTCTAAGCTCTCAAATTACTGCAAAAATTCCCCTCCTTGCTGCCACATCTCTCTCTCTCTCTCTCTCTCTCTTACACAAGGCTCAGGCCACCATACATGGCTCCGACTACCCAGTTCTTATCTTAGAGAAATCTCCGTATCCTTTTTTAGCTATTGTTTTACCTAGATTCAATCGAACTAACTTAGGCTTCAAAGGGCCTTTGCCCAACACCCCTCGGGTGTGGTCTTTCTATTCCGATTGGTTTCGTAGGGAGAAAGAGTTCGGGGAAGGAGAAAAGGAAACCTATTGATCAAATATTCTAAGGGACGAAAATCGCTCCACAAATTGGTGCTTTAATTGAGAGCACCAATTTGTGGGAGCGATTTTCGTCCCTAAGAATATTCGTCAAACTTTGGTGTAGCCATATATTTATAGAAGCCTAGGGTTTGAGAAGAATAATTCTACAGATGGAAATGAATTATTCTTCCTCAATTTGGAGAGATTGATTTAATTAGGAATTTGATTAAAATCAAATCCCTGATTAGGGTAAGAATCAAATAATTTCTAATTTGGTCAAATTCCCAAATTTCTAGGATCCGTAGATATTTTGCTTCCACACTAAGACATGATTTTTTTTTTTGTTGATTGCATCATCTTTTGTCATTACAAAAATTATTCTTCTCACAAATATGGATTGATCAGGACAATGAGCCTACTTTCTTACATCCAAATTCGAATCTTTGTCCTTATAAATTAGATTAGTTTTTTTTCTCTGAAAAATTAGATTAGTTTGGACATCCAAATAAGAAGAATTTTTTTTAAAGAACTAATGCTATGAAAATATTTACATGAATAGATTGTTGTCGTTATCAAAAAAGAAAAGATTTAGGGTCCGTCTGATAACGTTTTCGGATAGTGTTTTTTGAGAATATTTTCAGAGAATGAAAACAAGAAAACGAATTTGTATTTTCAGGAAATGAAAATGTATCTGATAGATTAATTAGAAAACATCTTCAGAAAATAAAAACAATGAAAACGTGTCTGGTAATACAATTTGAAATAATAATATGTGAGTTATTTTTATAAAAACGTTTTCCACGACTTGTTTCCATTTTATGAAAACATTCTCAGTATTTTTCTGTGTTTGGGCCACCTAATGTGTTTTTATCTCATTTTTGTTTTCTGAAAATGAAAATAATCTCTTAAAACGTTACGGAACAGGTTGTGTCTAGCTTTAGTTGTTCACTGTTGAAAGAAGAAAAAGGACAAAGGCTGTTTCACTTGTTTTTCGTAGAGCCCAAAACGACGACGCGTGTCTCAAATGGTTGACCCCGTCTGCAAACCGACGACGAGAAAAAATATCTCCAACCAACACATCAGCCGTTCCGCAACACTCCGCATGAAAAAATCCAAATCCACCATGTTACGTTGTTTTTTCCCACACATCCAAAAAACCCCCCCCAAAAAAAAACCTCTCTCTTTCTCCGTTTCTCCGTTTCTCCGTTTGTAAATCTTTCGTTACCAAAACCCTGTTTTCCGCAACCAACCTCTTCGTTTTCGCTGCTTTCCCAAAACGTGGATCACCAGAGCTTGTCTTCCATGCCTCCTAAGCTTTAATCTCCCACAAGACAAAATACCGAAAAATTAAATTAACGAGGAGAAATTGCTTCGCTTTTGTTTTTCTTCTTTCAAAACCCTAATTTCCGACATCTGATTATCCGATTTCGATTGTGAATTAGGGTTTTTATGGAGCAGCATGACAAGGACTCGTCTGCGGTGGCCATGTCCAAGACCCCCAATTCGATCCAAAATTCGATTCAGGTTCTAAACGGGCCGTCCTTGGCCCACTCCGCCTGGTTCGAAATCCGATTGTTCTACGTCCGGGTCGCGCCGTGCGTGATCGATAGTGTCCCCGACCACCTCACGCTCCGCCACCTCCGCCGAGAAATTGGCGTATCGCTTGAAATCAACGGGGCCAAAGTTCCGGCTTCGGACTCGGCCTCGCTCACGCTCCGGCGCGATCGGGTTGACAAGGAATCGTCGGAGGTCACGTATGTGAGCACCGACAGCGTTCGGGTCACCGGCCCGGTCGAATTCGAGGTGTATGAGAACAATGACATGGTTCTGTGTGGGTCTCTGGAGCGAATGGAGGGTGTTTGGCTCAATGGAAATGCGGGGGGATTGAAGAATGATTCGAAAACGGGTTGGAGTATGGATTGCTATATGGCTGCGTCGATCAATTCGGGTTCTTCCGCGTTTTTTAGGCCGAAACTCGGACTTTCCTCGCCGTCCATCGAGGTTTATATCGCCGGATGTTGCTCCGGCGTGCCGGTCATTTTGACAAAGACGATACAGATTAGCCCGAGGCGGAAGGGCACCCGACATGCCATGCTGGATGCCATTCCAGAGGATGAGGAGGTTGGGAAGGAGCACGGCAAGAGCTGTAATGGGTTGGTTCGCCATCGGAAAGTTCAGGTATTGAAACGTTGTCATTGATTTTGCCGAAATTTGTGTTGGCTATTTTTTAATTGAACATGGTTTTGATAATTGTTCATAGTCACATTGTGATTTTGTGAGGATTTGGCCTGGTAATAGTAAAGAGTTTGTATCTCTGATGAAATTCATGTAAATTTTTGTGGCTATGGACGCACAATTAGTTGGGGCTTTCTTGCATTTGGTTATTTTAGATAGGAATATGTTTTTGCCAGTATAGCAACATGTGTAAGAGTCACTCTGTAGCCTAAGACCCTGTGTTCAACTATGCCTTTGGTTGGAATTATAATATTTTGCAGTTCTATAAGATGCTCCATGAATCCTTGTTTTTGTCAAAATATACTTATTAATATTTCTATTAAGTGGAATGATAGTGCAACCCACTATTTCAACGAGGGACTGATGCTATATCTACATTCTAGATAGATGTTGTTGATCATAAGTTTAATTTATTGCTCCAATATTTGATCCACTACTCTTTCCAAACCTGTAGGTTTATATCTAAGAAATGATTTATGGTACATAGAAAACCATCCATTCTGTGGTTTTATAGGGAAGGGAGAAGGGATTGCCTAATTTTATTTTATTATTATTTATTTTAGCTGTTGAGGTCTCTGTTGGGAAGGAAATGTTTGTTGTTTTTTGGATACCTTTCTGTGTTGGGATTTGCTTCTTCAACAAATGCAATAACCACTGCTGCAATGGAAAAGTTCCGCAAACTAGATCAATTCAGGGCTTTCTAAGTTCATTGACAGCCTAGGGCCCTTTGCTTTTTCATTCTACTTTTTATTTTTTGGTGGGACATATGCATATAAAACTTATAGTGCATTGGTGGCTTGCTTATTAGCTAGTTAGCTTCATTTCTGCAACGCATTGATCAAAAGATATGCTCTTTTTGGGGGGCTTTCCTAAAAATGTTGATTTTTGAAGCTAGTTTTGGTACTTAATTTTCCTGCCTTCATTATCACTTTGGTTAGATAACCCAGCCTTTGAACTGGAGGAAAGAAGCATAATTATCTTCTGTTGTTTTAACTTTTAACTGACTTAGAGTCCTTGATTGGGTGGGCCTATGCAGATCACAGAACCTGAAATCGATGAGTATGAGTCAGAAGGGAAAATTGGACATCATTTCTACTCTGATGACATGTACACTGGTGAAGATGGCCAACTCACATGGTTTAATGCTGGTGTTAGAGTTGGTGTTGGAATTGGCCTCGGGATGTGCCTTGGGATAGGGATTGGTGTTGGACTGCTCATGCGTTCCTATCAAGCGACTACCAGTAATTTCAGGAGGAGGTTTCTCTGAAGTGGATAATTGGGAATGCCTTTGGTGAAATCAAGGGGAAACAGGAATAATGAAATATTTAAAGATTGTGGAAGAGGAAGTGAGAACGGCATAAAATCGGTAATATAAATATGTTGAGCACGAGATTTTGTAGTTGGATTGGAAGTTTTGTACAGTTGTTTCTGTTTAATAGTTTTATGTTTACATAAAGCTTTTTCAAAGGATGCCAAAGTTCTTCATTTCACTCCTAAGGCTGGTTACTGGACCACTGAAATGTTGTTTGAATGAAACATAGACACCGTCACAGTGCGGATTTGCCTCGGTCCTTTTGAAACAGTTTAGCCTTCAGAGACAAGAAAATACAATAAAGTTTGAAGATCTGATGGAGCTGTAGGTAAAATAACATGACTTGTCTAGCGGCCGGCATAAGCTTGTATGAGGTTCGACTCTACTTTGATGAAGATGCATGTATTTGTCTATTTTTTCATATGTTGTAGAAAGTTTTGCTGTCTTTGGAGTTCGTTGGGAAGTTCATAATGTGGATGTTTTTGTAGATAGTGCACTGTTTCTTCACTTGTTTTGAATTGTAATGTTTTTTCTTTTTCTCACTCCTCTATTCTATTCAATAAAATTCAGTGCGAGCAAGCAGTGGGCATGCCGTTGATGAAGTAATGATATAATTTCCTATTGTCCTGTAGATAGATGCACATATTTTGATCTCATATGTCATTCAAGAGCAGTTCTTGTTACACAATCGCATGATCAACACTTAAACATGTAAATATGGGGAGGAGTTGTATACAACAGTTGTACGTAAATCTTTTTCGCCCCGGGTTTGTTTAATTCCACAAAAGTAACTAAGGAATTGATTTAGAGAAAGTCAATGACATTTATTGAAAATGAGATTATGCATTTATAGTTAGCAGGTGAATGCGTTCTTGTATCACCTATCCCACAAACCAAGGTTTTGTGATAACCCTCTTAGCCCCATCATGAACATGAGAAAAACTTGCATTTCTTGGTTTCATTTCATATCCTCTGTTTCTATTTCTCTTATCACGTGACTCGACTCTCATATGATATGAGAGAGACCGGAACAAATATGAAACCGTTGTGGGTAAGTAATCCATTTTTGCATACAGATACATGTAGCGTAAAATTTGGAGAACATTTATATGTCAAGTGCTAAAATGATCTATTCCCATATAGAAAACTGTTGGAACTTGCAATGACAACCATCATATTCATATTCATTCAGTTGGACCTGCCAATTGCCGAATATGTAGCAGCAGCCAAATCATAATCCTCCGCAAGCTAATATGAAACTCGTATAAAATAATAAAAACATCAAATGGAAAGCAAATATGATATATAAGGGCATATCCGCATATATTCAATATCCATAAGCCTCCATGACCATGACATTTTAAAGTGCTGCTGGCCGTGGTACGTAGAGTACTAGATACTAAAGAAGCAGAAAAAAAACCCACCTAAAAAAAGTGGGGATATGGACGGAATTATGTAAAATGACAAGGGTATGTGATGAGTAAACAGAGCGGCAGAGCCGAAGACGACTAGGGGGCACTGGATCTCAGCACTGGACACTTGAATTGAAGCTCTCAACTCTCTCCAGCAAAGCAATGGAAGCCCTCCCCAATCTTAACCCCCAGAAATGCCCAAAATTACAATCATAAACCCTAACCCGCCACCACCAACCCAAACGATGAGCGCCAGCACCGGTCTCAGATCCCCTGCGACAATCCCCCACCGTAGCAGCCCAACGACCTCACCCTCATCGCTCCCCTTGGTCGTCACTCTCAACTGCATCGATGACTTCGCCATGGAGCAAGACTCCTTGTCCGGCGTAGCCGCCGTCGAGCACGTGCCTCTCAGTCGCCTCGCCGACGGAAGGATCGAGTCGGCATCCGCCGTGCTCCTACAGTCCCTTGCCTACCTCCCGCGCGCCGCCCAGCGCCGCCTGCGGCCCTACCAGCTCATCCTCTGCCTCGGCTCCGCCGACCGCGCCGTCGATTCTGCCTTGGCCGCCGACCTCGGGCTCCGGCTTGTCCACGTAGATACATCGCGCGCCGAGGAGATCGCCGACACGGTCATGGCGCTCTTCCTGGGCTTGCTGCGCCGGACGCACATGCTCTCCCGCCACGCACTCTCGGCTTCAGGGTGGCTTGGTTCGATCCAGCCGCTGTGCCGTGGGATGAGAAGGTGTCGTGGCTTGGTTTTGGGGATTATCGGTAGATCTGCGTCGGCGAGGTCTCTGGCTACGAGGAGCTTGGCTTTCAAAATGAGTGTGCTCTATTTCGATGTTCAAGATGTAGAGGTACCATTTCGATCATATTTACCTCTCTCTCTGTCTTTCATAATTGGGTTGCAGTTGATGTTTAGTAGCTCAAAATGTGCTTCATTTTGAAGTTTGTGAATCGAATAAGGTTGAGTGGTTTAACACGGAGTATCTAAAATGTGAAATATGTAACATTTGAATGTGCCTTCATAGTTCATATTAATTTTTTCGAGAGACAATGTTCTTCTTATGCTTACTGAAGCATAGTTTGATGGAAATGTGGTAGAATTTATGTTTGTGCTGTCCTAATCTATGTTCTGAGCTTAAAATGTATTCAGATGGGAAAAAAAAGATTACATATATTCATTGTGATGTTTCAAGCTTAAAGTGCGCTTCTTTAATATTTATTTTGGGACGGATTTGGGTATGTCTTATCGGAGTAGAATGCATTACTTGTGGAAACTTAAGAAATTTTGGACTTTTTTATTGGGTGTTTTGGCTGCTGTGTAGTACTTGCTACTAGTCTCAAATTCATATGAATTCTGAAAAGTAATTTTTTTTAGTATCTTTAAATATTTTTCACTGTATATTCGTCAAAATTTAAGTGACCTGTGAACTTTATGAAACTTTAAATGGAAATAAACTTGTTTTTTCCACTTTCATTGATGGTAATTGAATAAGATTGACATTGTGTATTTTCTAGTTTCAAACTACCTTTTGCGTCTCACATTTGATTCTTAAGGTTGAATTTTTTTTTCTTTAAACTTTTTGCCTGAAACATGATATCTCAGGTGAACGGAAAAGTGAGCAGGTCTTCTATAAGCTTTCCTTCTGCAGCCCGAAGAATGGATACTCTTAATGATTTACTGGCTGCAAGTGACCTTGTCTCACTTCACTGTTCTCTGACAAATGAAACAGTTCAGATTCTCAATGCTGAATGTTTACAGCACGTAAAGCCTGGTACATTTATCTTCATTTTGGTCTGTGTTTAAGGAACTTTTTGGTCCCTTATATTTTATATTAGCGTGGAATGATATATAGTTTTCTTGTGCAGGAGCATTTCTTGTAAACACGGGGAGCAGTCAGCTATTGGATGATTGTTTTGTGAAACAGCTTTTGATTGATGGAACCTTAGCTGGGTGTGCTTTGGATGGTGCTGAAGGCCCACAATGGATGGAAGCATGGGTATGCTAACTAGTTATGGGTTATGGACTTGCAAACATAGGCTGTGTCAATTTCTGGGCAAATACATGTGCTTGATTGCTTCAGCATGCTTTTCATTATATCCACTTAGTTTAGTTCCTTTTTTGTTCCATTTCCGGAGTTGTCTCCTGCTTTCTTGTCTTGTTAAAGGGTCTGGACGGGCTCATCTAATAGCTTTGGAGCTCTAATATGTAGATCAAATTTTGATGCAAACTGTCCATGCTGACATGCAAAGTATGTGTCTGTCTGTGGATGTTTTTGTTCTAGCCTTGTACTATATCTTCTCATTGATTGCCACCTCGCCTAATTGTAGGAAGAAAAAATTGTTTCTCATCTCTTATCAGTCTTGGGTGCTTGATATCTGAATTATTGGATGTGGCTTGTGCTTATCAATGTAGAAAAATTGCATTTGCATTGTTAGCAAAACTGTCTTTGAACTGACACATGGCTCTATAGCCCTTGCTATGAAACCACATGGTGTTTGGTGGACATGCGATAACTTAGTGGCATGTGCCCTCTGAAGGGGGGAAGGGGATGGGAATTTTACTTGCTTCTGGATGATCGTATATTCTGATAGTATTTTTCTTCTTTCTTCCTCGTTGTATATTATGGCTACCCATATATGAGTGGTGCATTCCTGGAACATCAAAATTTGATATATCAGGGTGATGCTAAGATATCTTGTCATGGGTGTACTTCAGGTAAAGGAGATGCCCAATGTGTTGATTCTTCCACACAGTGCAGATTATAGTGAAGAAGTATGGTTGGAAATAAGGGAGAAAGCTATCTCCATATTGCAGTCATTCTTCTTTGATGGGATTGTTCCAAAAAATGCTGTATCAGATGAGGAGGATGAAAGTGAAATAGGTGATGAAAATGAAGGGTCAGATAAACTGGACAGAGAAAGTAGCTTGCAGCTATCCGTTGTTGAGCAACCAACTGAAGTCATTCATGCAAGTCCAGAAAGCTCTCAGAAGAAAGAAGCTAATCAATCCAAGGAGTCTCCTAGCCAGCACCAAGGTTCAGGTTTGTCTCAAAGTACTGCCACTCGATCTGATGGAAGACGAGGCAGAGCAGGTAAGAAAGCCAAAAAGAGGCACGCACATCAAAAATCCAGGCAAAAATCCGATGACCCTTCACAAGAAAAAGAAAGTACCTCGCAGCGGGAAGAAGACACGGCTATGAGTGGCACTGATCAAGCATTAAGCTCCAGCTCTCGGTTTGCCTCCCCAGAAGACTTAAGAAGTAGGAAAACTCCCATAGAATCAATGCAAGAATCTCCTTCCGACAAGCTTGTAAAATCTAGCAGGAGGCTCAGTGGAAAGCCTGGTGAGCTGTTGAAGGATGGGTATGTTGTATCTTTGTATGCAAGAGATCGTCCTGTTCTCCATGTCTCAAGGCAAAGAGTTAGAGGTGGTGGTTGGTTCCTAGATACTATGTCAAATGTAACGAAAAGAGATCCAGCAGCTCAGTTCCTCATTGTTTTAAGAAGCAAGGTTAGCATGCAAGAACTTATTTCTTTTCTTTTGGACCTAAATTGTCACATATTATGCAATCTATGTTGGTTAGTGTGACTGAATTTTTTAATTGCAATCTGATTAGCTGATATGAGAGCATTGATTTCTTATTGTAGGACACAATTGGTTTGCGATCTTTTGCTGCTGGTGGAAAGTTATTGCAGGTAATATTAGTTTACTGTGGTTGAATTCGAACTCCCTAACATTGCTTTATCAACTGTCACTCCAGGAAGTCCTTAACTTTGAATGAGATTACAAATGGATCCTAAAATGCCACAGCTCCTGTTTGGGATTAAAATCAGGTTCCATTTTAACATTGCAGATAAATAGAAGAATGGAATTTGTATTTGCCAGTCACAGTTTTGATGTCTGGGAGAGCTGGATGTTGGAAGGTTCTCTGGAGGAATGTAGGCTGGTTAACTGTAGAAATCCGTTGGTAAGTTCCTTTACTTTATTTGTGTAGTTATATTATATATGTTTTCATGATAAAGTTGGCTCCTTAAGCTTGACCAAACATGTTCCCCCACAAAAGAAGAAGAAATTTGCTCATGGTATTTTGTAGCCATAGATGATTAGATTTGATACTGTAAAAATTTGCCTCTCATTTCTGATTCCATGCTATAATTGTTATCCCATCCTGGATGTGCTAAATTGCGAGGGCTTTGTTTGGCTAGTTAAATTGAGCTTATTATTCAATGTAGAATGATTTTCTGATGATTTGTTTTATATGCCTCGATTGAACATTTTACCGTTATCAATTGCCTTGGTTAATTTTAGTGCATATATTCATTTCATGTGAAGTTCATAAAATAGTTATTATTGTTGGCAATTTCATTCCTCTCACCTTTAGAATTATTCATTGATGCCAAAAAAAAAAATGTAGGCTGTTTTGGAAGTAAGCATCGAGATTCTGGCCACCGTAGGGGAAGATGGGGTTACACGCTGGCTTGATTAGACTCGAACATGAGAGTATAAGAAGCCGAACATTATTATTCTCTTTTTATTTTTTCCCTCTTCTGAGGTTTGTATCATTTTTAAACAGCTTGAAAGTTGTAAAGTTCTTTTTTGTTATTATTTTTGGTTCCCTCCACTTCCATTTTCGGTTTTTCTGATATAATATTATGAGCTAGTAGGGAGATTTGTGTCGTGGGTTTTCAGCCTCCGGATATGAGATGCATGTATTTTATAATGTACAAGGTATAATATCCTTTGGTTTCCTCCAAGGGATGGCGGTTGTATAACTCGTTCCTCAAGGAAGTTCAAGTTTCTGTTGAGTGTTATTTTATGACCTAAATGTGCCTAAGTGCACCAATTTGCAGATTTGGGATGTGCACAAATCATTTCTACCTTCCTGTTAGAATTTCTTTGAATATGTTCAAGACTTGAACAAAACTCATGTTGAAGAGTGGAGATGTTTACCATTTACGAACGAGATCGAGTCCCCAACCTTGCAAATGTAGGGTTTTGTTTACGATTGTAATCACAACACTATCAGGTGTTCAGGTGTTCAGGTGGAATGTCATTCTAGGGGTATCCCAATCTAATCACGTACTGTGATATATTTTAATTTTGTCACGTGTTTGGAATACCGTTGTATGGAAGTTCTTTTAGGGGCGGGACCTTGGAATGCTGTACAATGCTTTTGGCAACTCTATTGTCCGAGGACCGCCAAAGAAGTAATAATGAGCCTCATAATTCAATTGAATTTCCCTTTGCAAATTGTTATAAATGCATAGCCACCAATGGCAATGACCACCTAGCTTTTCCTTTTAATTAATCATGTAGATTGCTTGGGACACTGATAATTCCAATTAAGACGTGATTACATGATTCACTTTTGATTAACTCATATTAAATTAACTAATTAGGTTTTGCTTGTTTAGTACGTGTTCTTTGACTTTGTTTTACCAAAAGGAGTGGGCCAAGATCTTCTTGATTAACAAAGCTGCTGTCGACAAACGCTAGAAGCTCCTTCCCTCCACCTTTCTGCTTTTGTTGGTAGAATATGATAATATTATTATACATTACAGATAACACTTGATGTCATTTCTTAGCCGTTTTTAATTTTTAATTGTCTTTTTACTGTTTAATTCATGTTTTAGCCGCTGAATTGTTCCAAAGTTTAAGATAGATCCAACCACAATTTATGCAGTATTCAATCTCACTGCTATGGTATTTCAATATCTCAATGAGTATAAAAAATATTTAGGATTGACAAACTTTCGTCTGACATGCGACTAAGTATGACATACAATCACTTTCTGATAATTAAATCAGAAAAAATCAAAAATGGTGTACGATACTTTTATGATTATTAGATCATCAACATTTATAGATCTGACGGTTGAGACGTGGTTGTAGTTATATGTCATACATGGTATTAGAGCTTCCAATCTCAAAATCCCTTAAACACATACCTAAAACTTGGCATTCGATGAGTTGGCATTCTTGTCTCAAAATAAGGGTATGCTCCTAAATTGGGGTTAGAGTTTTGGTATGGGTTGTCTGTGAAGTTAGAGGTCTATCCATTTTCAAATGGAATTGTAATGAATGAAAAAACTTAAAGAAAATAATGAAAAGAAAGAAAAGAAAGAAGATCAAGACAAGACTTTTCCTCATACTTGACAACCGTCAAGAACAATGACAAAGTTGGACAGTGTTGGGCCACCTTGGGGGAGAGGGACTCTTGCTCATGTCACTTACCAGAGAAAAAAATAAAGGGACTTTGGCCATGCCCTTAAACTCTGACCAATTGGATTGTCCCACGTAGCTAAAAACTTGAGGAATTTAATATTATACGGCGTTGGCACTTGCCACGTGCCCCTTCCCGTATGCCCATTGCCCAGCACATAGTCTGATACCGTATCGAAATGTCGCCACGTGTGCGGTCGTAGGTAATATTTTTAGTGTCCCTACCTAAATTAACAAAAATGTATTCATATTACAGCTAAAATAGAATAGATATAAAAATATAACAATATACTGATAATTTTGATATGGTAATTAAATTTTGTCACCTAAGGCTTTAAGGTTTTAATTATGGCAATTTAACTCTTGTAATTTGATGTATATCGCGATTGAAGGACACGTTCAAATTCCTGTTAAATTTCGTGATGGAAATTTAGGTATGATTCTTTTACTTGTTTAGGATTAAACCAAAATTGAGACGTATCTTTAAATTGTCAAAATTAAAATTACGTGGACCAAAATGGAGAAATCATCAAATTACAAGGACTGAAAGTGACCTTCTTTTTTATAAATAAATACTTAAATAGGGTGGAATGGAACTGCCAAAGGCGGTTTCATTTCTACACCACATTTTCCTACCAAAACGAAAACACCAGCACAAACCAAACTGTCAAGCAACAAAAAACCCACATTTCAGAAATCAGAGAAAAACGCCTTCACTTTGTGTGGTTTTTTTACAAAGTTAACAGCTTTGAAGGTTGAAGCTCTGAGATTATAGGCCGCTTCTTGTAGCTTATGGTGTCTGTGAACCCAAACCCAGCTCAAGGTTTTTACTTGTTCGATCCCATGAATATGGGCCTTCCGGGTCTCAATTCTATCCCACCGCCGACAGCAACTGCTACTACAGCTTCGGCCGCGACCAGTACGACGGCTTGTACTGCGTCGTCCACGCCCACCAACGCCACGTCGTTGCTGGCGGAGGATCAAAGCAAGAAGATCCGGAAACCGTATACGATTACCAAGTCCAGAGAGAGCTGGACGGAGCAAGAGCACGACAAGTTTCTCGAAGCTCTTCAGCTGTAAGCCAGCTCAATTTTATGTTATTACTGTTGTTTTTTGGGTTTATGTTTTACGAATTTGGGCTCTGTTTTGTTGCTCAAGAAAATTAGGGACAGGGTATGGAAAATATATGTAAAAGCTTGGTTTTTTTATATTTTGTTTCGCAATTTAAGAATTAAATGGAAAAGCTTTGTTTTCAAATTAAATGACTGAACGATTGGGGTTTGGAATGGTTTTTTTTGTTTTTTGGGTAATGGATTATTTCTTTTTTCTTGCATTTCTTACTAACCAAGTAGAGAATTGGAGTTTATTGTGGGTCATTCGGTTTTTGGATATTTGGTACTTATAAATATAGATAATTTGGTGGGTTTTACTAGTCAATTTACGCTAAATATATTAATTTGGCTAAGTTGGAGTTAAAAGTTTGTACCGAGGGGTGAGTTTTTTGGGTTTTGGACTAGTGGGGTAGCAACTTTCAAGTATAAGAGAAATGAGACCTTGTATATTGTGAATGTTGTTTTGTACCTTAGGCCGTATTTGAAATTAATATATCGGTTTAGTTGATCCAATTGATCGGATTAGGTTCATTTAAGTGATGAATTTATTTTATACAAGTTTCAAATCTTGAACATTTCTTTGATTTTGGAATTTCATTCTCGATACCAATTTTTTGGTAGTACTAGGTGCTTTACTTGGTTTGGTATCCAAAAAAATTGAGATACAAAAGTGGTGAGGGAAAAGAAACCCAAAAAAAAAAAGATGAGAGTAGAATAGCAGGACTTGCCTCTGTAGGTCGCCCAAAAAAAAAAAAGATGAGAGTAGAAAACTTGAATGTATGTTTAATTCTTTTCATGCAAGTCATTCCTCCTTGTTTATATTTTCTTTTCAAAAAAATTCGTCCTTGTTTATGTTTCATTCTTATTTTTGTTTACTTGGCTCAACTTAGATTTGATCGTGACTGGAAGAAGATTGAAGCTTTTGTTGGCTCAAAAACGGTTATCCAGGTGACTACTTATTGCAGTCAAACTTATCATGTATTTGCAGATAGAAAATGAACAAAAACGTAGGATAAATATAATACCTTTTTTTTTGTTATGAGGTTTTTTCATTGTCTTTTTCGGGTGTATAGGAAAGAGTCATATGGATACTGGAAGAATATCAAAACATTTTGTAGGGTTCTGCAAGAATGCCTCTTAAAAATTCATGGTTATAGCATCTATAAGTGATCATATATATCACTTACCTTTATTAGGCCCTTTATCTGCTTGGTGACTTGGTCTTATCAAATTTCTTTTGGCTCCATTTCAATTCATATATGATATACATGTCTTCACTGTACTAAAGGTAAGTGATATTCCTGTCAGATACGTAGTCATGCACAGAAGTACTTTTTAAAGGTTCAGAAGAAAGGGACAAGTGAACATGTACCTCCACCTCGACCTAAGAGGAAAGCGACTCATCCATACCCACAAAAGGCTCCAAAAAGTGGTAAGCATAGTCAACCATTGTTTTATTGGAAATTTTTCTTATGGTTTTAAAAGAATTCTTGTTCATAAGTTAATTTCTTGCAGCTGCAGTTGTATCTCAAGTTGCTGGGCAGTTTCAATCTTCATCTGCTTTGCTTGAACATGGATATGTTTACCAGCCAGATTCTTCATTTGCGCTTGGAACTCCAGTTACCAGTGCAACTTTATCTTCGTGGAGTTATAATTCTGTGCCTCCAGTCAATGTGTCGCAAATAACTAAAGGTTTCAGCTTTTCCTGCCTTGTCTTTGTGACTTATTCTTGATTGATTTAACCATAATGAGTTGTTCCTCTATTTTGTTAAAATATGATTTATTTATTTTCGTGTTATTTATTAGACGATGGAAGGTTAGCAGGGCCAACTGTTGCACATAACTCTTGCTACAGTAGTAGTAATGAAAGCAACCCAACAACTTGGCAAATGAGTGAGAAAGTTGATCGAGCAGATCCTGACCAGCCGCATAGAGGTTTAAATTCTCTCTCTTTTTTTAAAAATGTCTTTGTTATGTTTGAATTAAGAAGTTTTATTCTTGTTAAAATTATATCAACTGCTTAAGGAGGTGATATTAGAGTGTAGCCTTTGACATCTACATTCTATCCTTAGCCAGTTTCATACAGTAAGATGTTGCTTGCATGAAACTCATAATCAGTTGTAGATTCTTCTCTGGTATTGCAATGTTCATCAGCTGTCCATGACATTTGTTTCAATTATATTGGTATTAAATTTAGTTCCTGTATGTGCAGTTTTGCCAGATTTTGCTCAGGTGTACAAATTTATCGGCAGTGTGTTTGACCCCAATGCGACTAGTCATTTGGAGAGATTGAAAGAATTAGACCCCATAAATTTGGAAACAGTAAGTTGATTTTAAAATCTTTGTAACCAATTTTATTTATTTATTTGGCCATTCATGTCATTGAAAGAGTTCGCATTTAGACTCTAGTTTTAGAAGAGTTGTCTGGTCTTGCTCTAACTGCTAAGGAAGGTGCTGATTTACTCAAGAGTGTTATTTGGATCCTTCCCAGGTACTTTTGCTGATGCGGAACCTCTCCCTTAATTTGACAAGTCCCGAATTTGAGGATCATGTAAGTTTTCTCTTTCTCGGCTAAAGCATTTCTTTCTTGACAGACGCAACATTCTAATTGTTTGTCTTCTATGGTTTTAAAACTTTGGCATGAGTGAGTGGAGCATACTCCTTGCATCTCATGATAACATTTTCCTTTGTGTTTGGTAGCTACTAAACTGAACTTTCAATAATGCACTATTACACCTAACAGTCTACTTCATTAAGATAACCTGGCAAATTCTATTTAGCTCACAGATAGGTTAGGTTCGTGCTGACTCTACATGGTAATAGTTTATTGGTATTATTTCATCATGGAGCTTCAGAGTACGAGGAATGGATGTCTCTGATGAGAACAAAGTAGTTGTTGAAGAATTTCTGCCCATATCTTGTGCATCTAGCATCACACAGAAGTCTCCTATTTGAAATGTGAAATTTATTTATTGATTGCTGATCCAACTATAAAGCTTAAACATTATGCTTTTGTTCACAATAGCTATTGCCTATTGCTCCCTACTTACAATTGGCAAGCTGGTTGCCACACAAGTCAATCATCTACTTGGTTGAATTTGTAAAATGATTATACGAGACTGTTACATCCATTTTGTTGCATAAGAAGATGTGTTTAAGAATGTATGTTCTATTCATCTGAAAAACTGCTTGAGTTTCTTCTAGCTTGGGACAAACTTTTCTATGCTTTGCTTGTCTTTGAGCCTTATGGAACGAGTCATGTCAATGCTTTTCACTCTTCACTTTAGAATTAGCGTCTTTCCTAGCAAACATATTAGATTTTACTAAATTTATATTATGATTTGCATATTAACGGCTCTCTGTCTACACAGAGAAGACTACTTTCATCATATGATGCCGACTCTGAGAAAGCTAAATCTGATAGCAATTGCAACTTTTCTTGCATTGGTAAATCAGAGAATGCCATCCTATCTGCTTAGGAAATGAAGGTAAATGGAATTTCCTCTCTTTTTGTTTTTATTTCTGAAAAGATAGAGAAGGCAAATGGAACTTTTCAACTCCTCGATATTAGCAACTAATATCTACCCATTGTTGAACTCTTAACAGTGGATTCCAGGGCAGGAGTGCTGAGCGACCAAGTTCACTAACAGTTGTTATAGTGCAGAGAGGCTTTGTATATATGTAGAATGCGCAGTGACGAGTTTTCGAGAATATATCAGTTACTATGTAGCTTGTCGAAGGACCAACCCCAGTTTTGTGTGCACACCATACTTTGAACCTTGTCATCAAGGAATGTGGGATGGTACAGTCGACTTCAATGTTTGTCCCGGAGGCTGTCTTGTATAGAGTTTCGAGTATATGGTTGTAATATTTGTTTTTTGTTTTTTGTTTTTACATAATGTGAAATAAAAGTAGGAGCTCAAAATGGTACCAATAAGAGAAATCTGCTACCTGTATGGTTCCTGTTCCTCGTCAACCATTCCAAACGGTTCCTTAACCAAAAGTTCTCGCCTTTTGGGTGTTCCTCGTAGAGCTTTCTGCGCTTAAATCAAATTTTGTTTTAGAGCTCATAACACTTCAATATTTCTTGCATATGCACTTTGTTTAGGATCATCTTGTTTTCTGACCAGATGGTTCACTTTCAAATGTGCATGACAGGTTGTAAATTGCGCTACGGGTTTATTAAAAAAATCCAAGGGTATTCAATCAATATTTCAAAAGAGTATAAAAATCTGAGTGTATTTAATCACTCCTACAAAATCTGGCTGTATTAAAAATTCATTGTTCTTTGATGGACATGCATGAAGTGATAGAATTTGGTGGACTTTAGAGGGGATTTCAAGCGAAAACAATCCTAGCCTTCCCCATGATATTTTGGTGGATTTCAAATATTTCCATGGTGACCCACCCATCCAACCCACCAATACCCCCTTCCCCTCCCCACCACCACCACCGCAATCATAACACCTCATACGTTGAAAAAATTCATCAAAGTTTGTACTTTGTAATAAAAAGTCTACAAATTCATGAAAGTGTGTAGGAGTCTCCAAAGTCCATGTGGAATCTACAGGAGTCTATAGAAATCCATGAAATCTGTCACTTAATAAAAGTCTTTCAAAATCCTCTGAAATCTTATTGAATACACCCCTAGGTATTTAACTTATTTTGAAGGCAAGTCAATTAGGAATCATTAATATGGGTCGTAATTTCAACTACAGTTTCAATCCACTTAAGTGCCTTGCATGCTCTCACTATGAATGGGGTTTTATCTTTTATTCATCTTCTGGAAATTCCTTTTGTTCTTGGGACCTTATCCGGACATTTTGAGAGGTTTTATTCCAATCCAATCTTGTCATTATTTGGGGTATCATTCCAATTGCAAGCTGCGACAAGCCCTGGAGGATAGAAAAGTATACAGAATCGGGCATTCATCTCTTAGAGCATCAAACTCCTGATATGCTTATGGGTATTGAAATCATTCTATTTTCTGATTTCCTATTTCCTATGTGTTTATTAACTAACGGATACTAGAATTATTCTAATTCATGATTTACCATGTGTTTACTAATACATAAAAATAAAAACACGAATCCAAAATTAGTTTAGATTGATTAGGGGAGTAGTTGATCCCATATCCTCACACTCCCAATTTCTGACTTTCACGATTCCTACTTTCCTCTTTCAAGTAAGTATAAGTGCAATCAAATTAATTGCCAAGTGAAATGCTAATTGCAAGAAAAATCCATTAATTACACTAGCCTCAAGATCCCATTTGAAAGAAGCAATATATTAAACACATCGCCCGTCCCTTGAATTGCACATCTGGCCACGAGACTCTCAATACATTGAGATATGCACAAGTTCAAACATCTGAGTAAACTACCTATACCCGAAACCCATGTCAAGTTCATGTCCGTACATCCCTTGAGTATGTCCACCAGCAGCAAATGGGCGAATCTGTTTCGAATTTGACCTTAAGTCCATCTCCATGAGCCTTTGGAGTACCTCTGGATGGTTGCTTCCACCAGCAATATCAGGAGCTGAATTTTAAAGAACGTCAGTATATACCACATGCAATTTCCAAAATATAGTATAGCTTGTTCAATGTCTATAAAGCATAAAACTGAAATTCCAGCAAAGGAAAGAAGATTTCAATCGATGTTGAACTATATAGAAGAAAACAAGAAAATTTACTTATGCAATTTTTGGCCGTTTAAGAAGGCTGAATATGAAAGGGCTAAAAATATATTGTCAGAAATTTTGGGCTTTGAGAGGAGAAATACAAGTAAACGTGCACAATATCTGTCACAAACCACTTAATGGATGCATTAGCATAAAAATTCAGAGTATCATGCAGACGCAATAAAATCAACCAGATGTACTAACAACAGATGCAAAGAAAAGTGCTTTACCGGGCGACGGCATTCCATGGCCACCAAAGTTGGGCTGCCGGGGACCATAAGGAAAACCTGGCATTGGGTTCATTTCTTGCATAAAACTGTTCACCTGACTGCTTGGATGAGCAGGAGGAGGTGCACCCCGGTTGGGATGAGGAGGCAGGGGTTGAGCGTTGGATAATCCTTGTAGCAGGTGAGGTGGAGGAAAGTTGCCTGGTAGGTGCATCTGTTGCAACATAGGGTGATGGGCGTGAGCATCAAACCCAGATTGCCCGGCGTTTGCATGATGAAAAGGTGGACGAACCATATTTGCATGAAATTGATGATTTGGTGGAGGATCACTTCGGATAATGCCCTCTGGCGCCATAAAATTCATCTGAGAATTGATATTAGCGGGATGAGAATCTAATTGATGGAACAATGGCCCCCCATGATTCAACTGAGGATGATGGAGCTGTTGAGAAGATGGCTGAACATGAAGGTTCTGATATGGGAGATCAGGCTCTCTCATATCATAAGGACCACGAAGAAAAGGCGGACCTTCTTGGCTTACCATGATATTTCTTTCATCTTTAAAGGCCGAATTCATAGCTGCCAATTTTTCAGCAATGTCAACTTGTGTGTTTGGGGAGGAGAACAATTTGTTTTTCACTAGATTCCCAGAAGACATAAAATTTTGGATGTTCAATGGTTCACTGACTGTAATCAAGCTATCCTCTTCGGGAAGTCGAAAATCAGCAGGCCCATCAAAGACACCAATCTTAGACCCCAAGTCCATTCCGACCTGTGATGAACCTAGTTCAATTTGAGGGTTGTCAAAGCCTAGCCACCGCTCTTCAATCTTATCTGATTTTGTTTGCTTCCTTCTATGTGCTGTCAAGTCATTACTACTATGGCTAGTTGTGTTCGGTCCAATTTCAGTTGCAGATGGAAGAAGACTGTTATCTATCACGGGAAAAGGTAACCCCTGAGGCTCCACAACATCTACCCTTGCAGACCCAATTGGGCCCCTTTTAACAGAAACCGGAGCTCCAACTGATTGTAACTCTTTCATAAAAGCAGTTCCAAAGAGTGTTTCAAGAGTCAGACTCTTCCCTGAATCAGAAGCATTTTCAGAATTGTCCTCTTTTGAACTGTGAACTGCACTGCCAATAGTTGTTCCTTCAATGTCATGTAATTTTTCAAAAAATGTTGTTTCTTGATTAGGGGATGGTTCTATATCTTTCAAGCCTGTTCCCTTCTGCAACAGTGAAAGTAGGTGCTGGGATGCATGATTATCAACATTAGCTTTCAGCTGCTCAGACTTTTTACCAGGTAAAGCCCACCTTTGAACAGGGGGCTGCAACTTTGGACCACTTTCACTAATTTCAGACAGAATCGATTGTTCAAGGTCTTCACAAGTAAGGACTGCCGAAACTGCCTCTGGTTTATTTTTTTTAAATGGTTGCTCGGTGTTACCAACTGTTGGAGATACTAAATCTGATGTCATAAGCCTGTCTGCCGGTTCAGAGTTTTGGGAAGAAAAAGTAGGAAGACTGTGATCATGTATCCCATCAGAAATGTGGGGTCCACCTTTTTCACCACCAACGATCAATGAAAGTAAGTCATTTCGCCTTCCAGATGCGAGATCATCACCAGATTTCTTTTCTGCAGTAAGATTGAACTAATTAGAGCTCAGATGTACATTTCCCATTCCAAGTATAAACAATTGATGTTGGAAAGCATTTTGAACTTTAAACTCCAAAAGATCAATGGAAGCAGACCTTCTTCATGAAACCAATGAGCAAACTTGGAAGACTGGACAGTGTCAGGGCTCCATGTCTCATCTGCTTTACTATCATGATGCTAAAGAAGCACAAAAGATATAAATGAGACCTGTGATTCAAGCTAATGACTTTGTTTTCATTTAAATGAGGAAAAAAACACAAACACTGACACATATGCCAATAAGCATCAGATGGATGTAAAGCCATGAATTGCACAGTTAAAAGTGATGTGAGGGCCCTTCAACTTAACCAAGGAAAAGTGATGCGACAGAGAACAGGCAGATGGATGCTTGCAACTAAAAAACAAAAAAACTCACCTGGACCTAAATTGGACCCTAAGAACGCCAAAATGGAAAACTTCTTTGCTAAACAAAATTCTAACGGACCCTATCAATAGCAGGTCTCAGTACAGTAATAGCATGTTAAATGCTTGCACAGATGCAAGATAGATACTGGGTTCAGGGGGATCACATCATGGTATGACTTTATGGTCATAAAAACTCAGAACAAATCAACACCTTTGTGAACTTGAAACTCGTCCTGAGTAGTAATCTTTGCAAGTATTTATGGAAAATCTGTAAATACAAAAAGAAACACCATTGGACACCACAATTACCTCACTTATCTTAGAGGAGGCAACACCATTTAATGCTCCAGCACTGCTAAAGAGCTTTTCCAGTATTGATGTAGAATGACCTTCATTGGATTCACCAACAATCTTATTCCCGGCCAGCTTTTCACCATTGAGATCAATCACTTCACTATTTTTGGAGGCTTCTAAAGCTTGCGATGTATTCGATGTATCGTATATTTGACTATCAATGCCGATCATCTTATTATAGGCACCTTGGGGTGGTGACAAATTTGGATTCTTCTCACTCATGCTATCAACCGAGGCATGAGTACTTGCACTTCCATGTTGCTGCTTGCCCAACACCATTTGTTCAGTTGATTGTTTCTCCACTTGATTATCAGAATTCCCATTTAAAACAAGTTTACTTTTGGCATGCAAAATATTTTCATCAAGTTCAGAACTCCCAACCTATCACAACGAAGCAACAGATATTCTATTCATAACGGAACCCAACTGAAGGAGCATGCAAATATTAGGAAGATTCAATCTTGGGTTGGCATTATTAAATGGTAATTTATCAGCACTATAAACTACATGATGCACTGATCAGCAAAATTAATCTACATAAAAAAAACATAGACAAATTTTCAAATATTAGCTCAACATCACATGCAAGTGACAACAAAATGCTTCGGCATTCCTCAACCTAATATCTCTTGGCACTTCTAGCAAGATTGTTATCATTTTAATTCAATAGATAACATGACCTATGTAATCCTTGAAATCACCACCTCCATTAATGTTATGCACAATGGTTACCTCCACTTCATGGGGATGGCTCAAGGACTTTGCTCCAAGATTTCTTTCCAAGACTGTGCTTGCAAAACCTGGGGGTACAAGAGGCCTGGGTGCAGGAGTTTGCAAGAGAAAAGTAGACTTTTCAGCATCATTATTTGAAGCTGGTGGTATAAGAGGCTCCTCTATTTCACTGC
Organism: Prunus avium; assembly: GCF_002207925.1. The sequence continues at coordinate 651,694 of NW_018921457.1, forward strand.
TTCTATGCAAAAGTCTCTTCTCATCTTTGGAATCATCCAACAGTGTGGCAAAGTCAAAATCACCTTTGTTCTTCTCTGGCTTCAGCTTCTGCTTTTCTTGAAATGCTTTGTGCTGTTCTTTTCTCATCAATTCAAACGAAGCTGAGAGGAAATTCATCAAATTTCAAACTTGCATTTAACTGACAGAAAAAACATACTGACCCATACTAGAGACATATGAAAGACTAATAAGAACAGAAGAAAAGTAAAAATCACTTCTTCTACCAAGCAACCTCAATGACAAGAGCAAGTACCTCTTCTCTTTCTTTCCTCTTCTGCTTTATCCTCACTTGTAACCTCAGATGAACCAAACGTTTCATCATTCAATGAGTCAGTCATCTCCCTCCGTGAGTGAGGTGCTGCCTACAAATTATAGTAAGTTAATGAAGAATAACTAGGAGGCTTTTAATTCGCATTATACTGTTCTTCAAGAGAAAAACTATCTTATGAAAAAGAAAAAGATAGATAAAACTATACAGCAGCATTTTAAAAGTGGTGGATACTTAAATCCACTACCGCAGGCATTACGCTTCTGAAAATTGTTTGCAAAAACATGTTCGAGCCACAAATAAGTAAAAGGCTTGCCTTGTACGGGCGGGGAGGATGATATGGCTCGTTGGTTCTATTGAGCTGGTACGCATCATTAGGTCGAACTTTTGGGGCTGATATCCCTGCAGTAAACCCAGCAGGTCTTGGAAAGGAACCACTTCCGAGTAGTCCATCATGCTCAGGAACCTGCCAAGACCGCTTCCCATAATGCCTTCCAGAATCTGTATATCAATACAGTAATTCAACAGGGCAGAAATACAAAAGTTCAGAATTGATTTTTGTAGAGAAATAGTCTAGTCTGATATCAGCACTACAGGGGTGGAATAAATGATGATATTGCCACCGAAATGAGCATGACACAGAATGAAGACAAAACATATTTCAATCAGAAATAAATTTCTTGATTGTTTCAAGACAGGAAATGAACATATTTTAAATACATTTGTAGTTCTACAGAGAAGAGAAATCCATATCAATCCACAACTGGACGTCAAAATTCCTCTATCAAATACCAATATGAGTAATCTAAAACTTTACCTGAATCCCTATCAGATTGCGAGTCGCTATCTTTATCACTCCGTCCAGTTGAACGACTTTCCCACCTTCCAGGGATTGCCCTTGAATAACCAGCTACATCCCCTCTCGTGGGTGGGGACGAACCATACTCATTTCGCCTGAAACTATGTGATGACAAACCACCAGATATCCTTTGCCGATCTTTGAAAGCATCCTCGAACTCACTGATTTAAAAAGGAAAATAACTTAAACTAAAATCATACATAATGAACAAGGCTTAATATGATATACGAGTAAAGCAGTATTAGTAACCAACCAAACAGCTAAACCAGGCATCTATAATACAAAAATAATTTAAGAAATACAAGCTAACAACTGAACCAATCAAAAGAGGCGTATCACCTTATGATTGACTGGTCGAACCCACTTGGCAACTTCTTGCAGCTATCTAATTCACAAAACGACAGTAGGAATTCTCTCGTAAATGATATTTTCGACTTCCTGGATCATAAGAGGAACAATATTGTTATAGTTCACTAATGACAAAGGAATGAAAAATTCATGAATAGATATACAAGAAGAACTACATCAATTAGTAAAACCAGAAGTGCCAAAGACAAATTTATTACTTTTGAATTTCGTTATCCGTTTCAGTAGGCTGATCTGGTGAGTGTGTGTCTTCATTCTCTAAGCTCATTCTGCAAATAGTCGATGCAAACAGTATATCCCAACTACAAGCTAATCAGAGTGTCCTCCCAACCGTAAAAACAACCACTCTTCAATCAACAGTCACGACTCCAAGCTCAAAAGGCAAAGCCCAAAAACCATATCAACATCCAAATCAACACAAGGGTTTCCTACCTCCGCAGGAAGCTTCAATTTAATACATCCACTAATTGCCTAATTGCTACACCAATTCTAACCCAGAAAGTCAATTTGATACACAAGGTTATAAAATTCAGTGCAAGCAAATTAGTAAGCCCAGCTCAGGCATCACCCATTACCAAATCCCAAATCCAATTTCTCAACTCCCGAGCAATACAAATCAGCCAAAAAAAAGTCTAAGCCACTGCCACTAGACCCTAAAATAGAGCAAATCCATTCTCTGATCCAGCTCAATCTAGAACAATATCCAATACATCCAATATTCCAAAAACCACCAAAACTCCCCCTAATCAATCTTTGTCCAATTCAAAAACACCGAAGCACAAATATATACACATACTAGTGTGATCAACCTATTCTGCAAATCCAAACTCGAACCTTGCGTGGATTTCAAGAAATTTTTATCAAAAAAATCCTCAAATTTTGGTTGGTATAAGCATCAGATGAGCAACAGGCCTAGGGTTTCTTTGCCTTCAAAATATATATTTTTAAGATCTTACAAACCTAAGGTATTATTATGGAGGAACTACCGGGATCCAAATGAAAAGAAAGGGACAGACAGAGAGCGAGGGAGACAGAGAGCGAGGAGACAGATTCACTGAAAAATTAGGGTTTGATTTCTGCTTTGTTCTCCTTTCGATCGAGATGAGAGAGAATATTAGTGGGAGATTCAGAGCGCGAGAGAGTTGTTTAGAGAGAGAAAGAGAGAGAGGCAAAGCGAAGGGTCTCCTGTTGCGGAAAAGACCACCTTCACCTTCACATCGCTGATAAATATTATGAAATACATGTGACGCGCTTCTTTTACTCGTGACCGCACGCTCTCTCTCTCTCTCTCTCTCTCTCTCTCTCTCTCTCTTTTTGTTTTTTTGTTTGTTTTAATATACCAGATTTTAGATTGATACATGGATACATTGCTTTCACCTCTTTAGCTAGCTCTACCTTCCCTCGCATTTTCCTTTTGCATTTTTTCCTTTCTTTTTCATATGTTATGATAGTTTTATAGATCTTAAATCGATCGAATTGAAAATTATTTAACAATTTAAATAATATTGTGAATATTGTGATAGTTTCAATATTTAACTGTTTGTGAACTTGTATCATAACAATTAGGTGATCATGAACGAATCCAAGATTTTCAAACGGATTGAATTGGATTTAGTTAAATTTGGAGAGAAAATCGTTTCTCAACTATGATATGTAGACTAAGTATGAATAATAGACTTTTGAAATACTAATAATATTTTTAATGATATTTTTGGCGGTTTATATTCCTTACATATTAAATAAGCAAACACAATTTTATGAGATTTTAGTATAAATTATACATTGACTTATTGAGGAATCAATATTGGTATAAACTGTATCTTATACTAAAATTGGATTTTCATTTTTTGATTTGTTGGGAATTTGATTTTCTAATATTTTTAATTAAATCCAAATGGAGAGTACTTCCTTATTTACATTGTAAACTTAAGTAGATTGAGTAATATACAAATAAATTAAGGTAAAACGATAAGATATTTACTTAAATGTTTGGAATGGAAACAAGGCAAGGCAATATAAGGAAAAAAAAACGTAATGGGCAGCCTGCAGGTGGCTCAATGGGCGGGCTTGGGTCGATCCTTTTCAAAGCTCAACTTGGCCCGAAAAAGAAAATGTCCGACAAGACCCTGCCCCTAGCTAGCTATGTCTATTTGACTAAATAGTTTTTTTGTGTGTGTAAAGACTACGGGCTCGTTTGGGAGTGAATAATTTAAAAAAATCTGTATGGTCTATGTACTCTATTTGACTAAATAGTTTTATTTTTATTTTTATAAAGATTACATCACATTTAAAAATAAATAAATAAAATCATATGAGAAGGTAAGTAGCATTCTTCTTACGTTCATATCTAGCTTTAATTGTCAACCATTTAGTATAGTGACATCTAGTGTCCACTACATTGGAATAAATTTTAAGTTTAAATCTTATAGACAACAATTATAAAAATAAAAAATTCTTAATATTACTCAAAATCAAACTTATGAGTGTATGAATCCTCTACTTTGTTGATATTATGAACTACAAAAACACAAGGTGACCAATTGATATATGGACAATATATTCATCAAATTGCAGAACTGAAATACTCTAATTGCTAAAGTGATTTATAAAATTGAAAGTAGAAGATTACATTGTGTTTAATTTCTATATCAACTATCAAAGCCGACTAAAGATAGTGAAAGTATGTTCAACCTTTATCATATGTTTTTTCTTATTGAGAAATTATGGGATTGCATTCATAATTCAACTAAAAAAGCTATTAGCCACAAAGGGCCATTACAATAACGTAGCGATCTAACATCAAAATTAAGACAATCTGGTGCGGCTTCACTAATGATCACGCATGATAAAAAAACTCTAGCATAGGCATCCCAACTAAGATTGCAAACTCAGAATAATTAAAAAGAGATAAAGTTTGAAAAAACCAAGTCATAAAAATACAAATAAAACTCTCACAAATGAGAGATGAAAAGCTCTCACAAAATGAGAGGTGAAAACTACACATAACCTAAAGAGTCTATGTGACTTATTCCAAACATAAAGAAACTGCAAAAGGATGGTGGTGGAGATTCAAAGCCGAAATTCCGGTGGAGATCCGACGTCGAGATACAGCCCCTTGTGATAATTGGAGGAAAATCATAACAAAATGATGACAAATAGGGGAATCCTTATATCTCTGAAAATGGGGAAATAGGAGATAGGAGGAAGAGAAAAGAGGAGAAGGGAGGAAGAACAATGGCTGGCTCCCCCCTCAAATTGAAAACATCTTTATGAGTATTTTTTGAGAAAGAGGGGGCTAGAACCTTTAACATATGTTCAACAACAGCGAGATTTTATAAGAAACATTAAAATTGAAAGAAAAAAAAATCAATAAAATAGTGATGTAATGAATTAAAGTTGTAGATACTAGATAATGGAAATTTTGGAATGAAATACTCATCTATCCCAAGTGATCCAGGGCCTAATTGGGTTTTTAAGGGTTACAGAAATGCTTTTAATCCTTATGTTAGCTTCTTTTGAAATTTTTTTTTTCTCAAACTCATTTGTGGAGGCCCATTGTCTTAATGTTAATGTTAGATTTCTTTGTAACTGTAATGGCCTTTGCTGACTAGTTTGTATTGGTCATTTTGTGACTAGAGGTTTTTTTTGCTGAATTATGAATGCAATCCAATAATGTCTCAAAAAGAACTTAACGCATTCATATGAATCTATAATCATATCAAAATTAAAATCTATCCCTAATAAATTGAAAACCCTAAACTTGGAGATCAAAATAGAAAATGTAAAGACCCACACCCACTTCTCACTAAGTTAGGCTAATAATTTTGGGCTGCAAATGTTTTACCATTGGCCATGGCTAACATATAATACTTGATCGTTTTCTTCTAAATGTACCTACCTTATCCTATTTCATTCACAGAAAGCCAAATCCAGTAATCACCCTCACTCTTGCCCAAATTCACAGAAAAACCACCTCACTCAACACTCTTACAGCCACTATCGTAAATAAGTTCCAAACGAGGTCCTTTCCTCACCTCGCACCCTAAACCCCTACCCTCTGAGTCTGCGTTCAAAGAACACACGGACACTGAAAGAACGGAGATAGCAATGGCCTGCCCTTCGCTCTTACGCTCTGCCACGTCGTCGTTTCACGGTCAATTCCCAGTTGTTGTGTCACCTCCACCTTTACGCCTGTCGTACGGAAACCCTAGAAATGGGGGCGGATTGGTGATGCCGGTGAAGGCCTCGGCGGTAGTGCTGGTGGAGAAGTCAGAGGCAGAGAAGGTCAGTCGGCTCAAGACCACTTACCTTGAAAGAATCGTTCCTCAGCTCAAAGAAGAGTTCTCCTACACGAACATCCACCAGGTGAACAAAACCCACCATTTTAATTTTGATTTTGATTTTTTTAAACATTATTTTTGTTAATTTTAATTTTCTGGATATGGGTCTCTTCAGGTTTTAGACAATGTATCTGGGTTGATTTAGAATTATATTGGTTTTGCATTTTTACGTGCAATGGTTGTTAAAAAAACGAAATGGGGTTTGTTTTTTTTGGTTGGAAAATGTCTCAGTGTGTTGTTTTGTTACTCCTAATTTTAGGAACTAGGTGAGAACTTGAGTTTTTAGATTATAAATTTTCGGCTTTCAGAGGGTAACCAAACATCTTTTCGGTTTTCAAGGTTCAGCGCTTTACTAATGTGTTATATTTATGTTATTTCTGCAATGTGGAACTTGGGCAGGTTCCGAAGGTTGAGAAGGTTGTTGTGAACTGCGGTATTGGAGACGCTCAACAGAATGCTAAGGGATTGGAAGCAGCAATGAATGACTTGGCGCTCATTACTGGGCAGAGACCCATAAAGACACGAGCAAAGGTTTCCCTTGCTACCTTCAAGATCAGGGAAGGCCAGCCACTTGGGATTGCTGTCACACTTAGAGGAAATGTGAGTTTGCTCCCTTCCCCCTTAATAGTGAATCTTATTTTCTGCTTGATTTCGTTTACGTAAGTACTAACAAGACTTATTCTTTTTTATTGCTTGTGAGCATGTCTATTATTCAGGTTTCTTATCATCTCCCGTTCAATATTTGAAATTTTGTTAATGAAAATTTAAGACAACACTATAAATCACATGGAGGCCCATCTGGAAGTTCTTTACATTATGATGGTAAACACAATACTAATATCTTGTTGCTATTGCGTAACATATCGTTAATAACGGAACCAGAAAGGAGCAGCTTCTTCATTTCTATAAGGTTACCAAAGGCAAAGAGTGCCTATGATTGAAGAGCAATGAACTACGGTGCAATTGTTGGTCTTATATGTGCTCAAAGGATTTGAACCAGTATTTCCCGTGGCAATACTTTTGAAAAATGTATCCAATCTCATGCACTAGGCTTACTATTCTATTTTGTAGGTGATGTACTCATTCCTTGATCGGCTGATTAACTTGGGACTTCCTAGGACAAGGGATTTCCAAGGTCTAAACCCAAATAGTTTTGATGGAAACGGGAATTATGCCGTTGGCATTAAGGAACAGAGTGTGTTCCCGGAGATCCGGTTTGATCTTGGTAAGGGCAGGGGAATGGATGTTTGCATTAAAACAACTGCTAAAACAGATAAAGAAGCTCAGACACTTTTGGCTCTGATGGGGATGCCATTTAGAGAGACCGGCCCTGTTAGTGCTGTGCGCAAGAAGAAGCTCAAGTCTCACCATTTCAGTTCAAAGGGAAGAGGACGAAGATGAGGGTTTTGCCGTTTCGAGAGGATGACATTTTGCTGTTGTTTTGTATTCCTGCCAAGTTAAAGCCACCAACAACAGTTCTCTATGTTCAATGAATATCATCTTTATTCTTGTTGTGTAAATTTTGCAGCTGTAAATGGCTAGTTGCCCATTGCTTAAAACAAACCATTGTGTCGTAAATTGTGGTTAATAAAGAAAAAGAATCTCAAAACTAAAAGAGTATAATTTATGTCACTATCAATCATAAAATAATTCTGATTTAAACTTAACATTTTCCTAAATCCTGATAAAATATATCGATCTTTAATAAGGACGTAGCTTCCCACCAAAATATTTTTGTCACGTGTGAAATATTGAAGTATTTGCTAACCCAATGAAATATTAGCAATAATAATAATAATAAAGAAAAAAAATAGAAATTATCTCCTAAAGAGTGAAAATAAATAGAAATGACTGCTCTGTTTCACACTGCTACATAGTGTGATGCACAGGAGAAGATTTGCCACCATAAATTTACGCCTGTGTGAGAAATCTCATTAACTACTTAACCCTGTTTTTGTTTTTCCTGCAAATCGGAGAAACCGCATAATTAAACCCAAAGCATAAAAAAGAAGAAAAGAGATGAGCATGAATCAGATAGCATTTGGAACTGGAATAGCAGGGGTGAGAGTATCAATGGCGAAACCATGGGCTGTCAGAGCAGAGCTACCCAAGGCTCCTGATCTATGTGCTGACCGCTCCATTCTTCGAAGTGGGTCTTCTTCATCTCGCCGTCGTGACCTCGTTTTCGTCGTCAATCCTAGCGGTCTCTCTCTCTCTCTCTCTCTCTCTCTCTCTCTCTCTCTCTCTCTCTCTCTCTCTCTCTCTCTCTCTCTCTCTCTCTCTCTCTCTCTCTCTCTCTCTCTCTCTCTCTCTCTCTCTCTCTCTCTCTCTCTCTCTCTCTCTCTCTCTCTCTCTCTCTCTCTCTCTCTCTCTCTCTCTCTCTCTCTCTCTCTCTCTCTCTCTCTCTCTCTCTCTCTCTCTCTCTCTCTCTCTCTCTCTCTCTCTCTCTCTCTCTCTCTCTCTCTCTCTCTCTCTCTCTCTCTCTCTCTCTCTCTCTCTCTCTCTCTCTCTCTCTCTCTCTCTCTCTCTCTCTCTCTCTCTCTCTCTCTCTCTCTCTCTCTCTCTCTCTCTCTCTCTCTCTCTCTCTCTCTCTCTCTCTCTCTCTCTCTCTCTCTCTCTCTCTCTCTCTCTCTCTCTCTCTCTCTCTCTCTCTCTCTCTCTCTCTCTCTCTCTCTCTCTCTCTCTCTCTCTCTCTCTCTCTCTCTCTCTCTCTCTCTCTCTCTCTCTCTCTCTCTCTCTCTCTGTGTTTTTGTGGTTTTGTGTGTAGTGGGTTTTGTTGATTAGAGAAATGGGAAATTGGAACAGGTGCTAATGGGAGGACAGGTAAAGAGTGGAAGAAGCTGCTGCCATATCTAAGGTCTCGCCTTGGTGCCGATTGCAATGTGAGTTTCTTTTCTCTCTTTGGTTATGACCTAGTGATTGCGTATTTGAGCTTGACCCAGTGATCCAACTCTAATTAACTAATTCGTTGGAGGTTGGAACTTGTCACCCACTAATTTTTTGTTACTGTTGGTTGTACATCCATTGCTTGTGTTGTATTTGTGCCTTGGCAACCAGTAAGATCACTAGGGATTTATTTCTTCCACGAAATATCTATTTATCAACTGGTATTATGCTTATTTAATTTGAAGGGAAAACATTCTTTAGATTATGTGATATGAATTGTGTGAACCCATAAATCATGTATGCCCAGGAAATTGAAGGCTTTTTTTTTTGGTAAAGCATTTTTCTGTGTTATCATTTTTCATTTTTGTCCTTCATATAAAAGGGTGTTCATTATTGATGGTTCTCCCAAGTGCTCTGTGGGTTGAAGAACCCTTCGTCTTATTTTTTTACTTTTTGGTTCTTTCTTGTAGTGAATTTGGTGATCGTGTGTGTGTGCGTCTTTGTTAACTCAATAGGTGACATTGACCATATCACTCTATTCAATTATTCATTTGCAGCCTGTGCTTCATCTGTTTTGATTCTGTATTGAGGCACACTTGCTAAACTTATATACTTTCACTTGTTTATGTTATGGGCAGATATGTGAATCTTTAACATCAGGTCCTTCTCATGCAATTGACATAACGAGAGAGGTGGGCTTTGGTACTTTTATTATTTGAGCTTGACCTAAATCCAGTTTCTTGAATAGAAGATTGGTTTAAAATGGGCTCTATCATTTGTATGTATGCAGGCTATAAGGGAGGGTGCTGATGCTGTAATAGTGGTGGGAGGAGATGGAACTTTGCATGAGGTTCAACTTTCTCTGAGATTATAAAATTCGTGGAAAGATTGTGTCAACTAGTCTCACTCATCTACATTGGCTTGTAATAAGCAGGTTGTCAATGGATTCTTTTGGGCAGGAAAACCTGTTACTAATCATGATAGAGAGGTCACCCATTCAACTGCACTCGGTGTAAGTGATTACCATGAGAGTCTAGTAATCTTAGTTTCAAATTGTTTATTGTTGTATGTAAATGAAACTTCATCTGCGACATGTTCAATTGATCCTTTAACTACCTGGTTTTGATGCTTTGGATTTCTGAAGAGAATGCATAACTTATTTTGTGCTTTTTACAGCTCATTCCTTTGGGGACTGGGTCTGATTTTGCCCGAACTTTTGGCTGGTTAGTTCATGCTTTGCAATCTGGTATCATTTCATAAATTTCTCTGAGTTTAGACTTGCTCTAAATGGTTGAATGTCTGTTGTTTTATTAGGAAAAATGATCCTCATGAAGCCATTGACCGCATAGCCAAAGGTTCTCTCTCTCTCTCTCTCTCTCTCTCTCTCTCTCTCTCTCTCTCTCTCTGTGGCTTGCTTAGGCTTTATTTATTTTATCTTTCTAATTTTGCTCACTTCTGTATTGTGCATCTTTGAATCAAGATCGAAGGAAAGCTTTCACTTACTAATTCTGTATATTTATATTGTGTTTGTCATTTATAATATGGTAAAAGGATAATTGTTTTTTGCAGGGCAGAGATCACGGATAGATGTTGGTGTTATTAGTGGAGAAGATGGAGAACCTCATTACTTTGTTAATGTTGCTGACATTCATTTGTAAGGTTAACTTGGAAAATTTGACAATTTAGTTTCAAAAAAGGTACATGCTGATCTTAGAAAGTCTTGTTGCCATTTTTTGGGGGGATATTTTGCAGGAGTGCAAAAGCAGGATACTATGCTTCTAGATACAAGAGATTTGGCAACTTGTGCTATGTTATTGGTGCTTTGAAAGCCTTTGTTGGGCACCGTAATCAGGACCTTAAAATCAAGGTCAATATTTGTAATGCATTGTGCACTAGTAGTCGGTAGCCTATTGCTTGCGTGTTTATTTTCCATACAGACACTCATACCATTTTTTTAGCTTAATAGAGTGTTTTTAGTTTAGGTCAATGAAGGGGAGTGGGAACTATACTCTCAAGTAACAGCCCTTTGCATCGGAAATGCAAAATTCTTTGGCGGTGGCATGAAAATTACACCAAATGCTGACCCTCACAGCGGCAATTTTGAGGTGGATTAGTGTTTTCTGCATATATCCTTCCTAATTATTCACAAATTTTACTTTTTACTTTTTTCATATTTTATATAAGGTACTTTATATACTGCAATGTTTTCCCAGTATGTTTGATCTTTGTTATAAACTTTCTTGGCAGGTTGTGATTCTTCAGGACTTCAAGTGGTATGACTTTATTCTGAAGCTACATAAGCTGTACAATGGGACACATCTAACAGTGAAAAATGTATCTTCAAGAAGGTAGGTCTTGTTAGGTGGAATACAATAACATACTGTTTATGTTCCTTGCTCTCTCTCCCTCTCTCTCTCTTTTCTCACGCATACATTTTCCCTGTTTCTTTATTTGTAACCAACGGTACTCATCACATCAGGATGCATACATGTAGATTTCTGTTTTGAATTGCTTAAGACGTCAGGACTCAAATGATTTAAATTGGCTGCTTGAGTCAATTCATCCGCAGCTATTACATGTAGTGATTTGTCTTTGGATTCCTTTTATACATTTGTGTTCTTGTTGCAGTGTGCACTCTATTGAAGTGGAAGACGTCTCAGGCAGTGGAAGCATTTATGTTCAATCTGATGGTGAACATTTAGGATTCCCGCCTAGGAAATTTTGTATATTACCTTCTGCAGTCGAGATGATATGTTGACATGAACCCTGGAACTTGTAGTCCTATTGAAGAAATTTAAAAGTTTGCAGAGAAAGCTAAGCATCAGTTCTAATGCTAGAGAGGAAATGAACCGGGAAATTCCTTTTTGTTGAATAAGTAATCAGACAGACAGTTTATACATACAAGCGACTACCATTACTGAAGCTCACAAACTGTAATGGAATTGCAGCTCATCATAACGGATCACTAACTTCTAACATTCATACAATCCCCGATAGTCACGCCAAAGCAGCTGACATGTCATCAGTTCTGGTGTATGCTGGTGTGTTGTATGTTAGACTACACTCTGTTTTGCTGCCTACTGGCATAATGTTCCGTATTCCGGCTTTGCTAATATTTTGGTGTTCTCCTAGCTTATCATCCCCCCTCAATCTGGAGGGAGAGGAGTTGTGACATTCTTTTAATGCATCAACTTTTATTGGTAACTGCAGCAGGAGCAAAAGTAGCCTGAATAGAAAACGCAGCACAGCAAGAGCAAACTGTGTTTCTCTAGAAAAGGAGAGGCGTTTCAACTGCAGTAAAATTTTCTTACAGTGATGAAAAATTTAAGGTCCGTGTCGATGTGGTCACCAGTTTGGTAGTTGCAAGTTAAAATTGGCTTTAAAGGGCCTACAAGACTGAAACTACATTCATCAATTTATTTATGGCTATCATTCACCGTGTTCCTTAGATATTTAAGTGAGACTCTGAGACAAACTTCACAAAACTCAGTCCAACCACCATCTCTCTCTCTCTCTCTCTATGGCAAATATTTTCTCCTATGCTTCCATTACACCCCACCTCACTTCCCTGCACAACAAGAAGTACGTCAATTTCCAGCCAAACCATCGATACAGTGTCTACAGATTTTGTTGCAGTGGAGAAAAGTTAAACCAAACAAGTGATTCACCAACTGATAAACAATCCCAACCTGAAAAGGCACTGCTTAAGGTGGCTTGGTATAGCTCTGAGCTTCTGGGAATTGCCACGTCATTTTTCCGGCCACCATCGAAAGCCGAAGCTCCTGAAACTGCAGCTCTTGAGCTTGCAAGAGATGGGTCAGGAGCAGTTGATCGAGCCATGGTAGTAAAATCCATCAAACAAGACTTTGAAAGATCATACTTTGTCACAGGTTTCTGAGAACCCAATTGAATTTTGTTGCTCTCTTCTTTCTCTTGTGCTTTTTAAATGAGTGTTTGTTTTTGTTTATGCTAACTAGTGGGCAATCTTCATCCTTTAATTACTAGGGAACCTTACCCTTGATGCATATGAAGAGGATTGTGAATTTGCTGATCCAGCAAGTTCATTCAAAGGGCTTCAGCGTTTCAAAAGGAACTGCACAAATTTTGGGTCCCTTTTAATGAAGTCCAATATGAAGCTCATGAAGTGGGAAGATTTTGAGGTAACATCACCCTTTAAAAATTCCACATTTCCTTCCATGTGTTCCTCATTATATATGTATATAATATACATACACATATACACATATATACAGATATTTATAAAGTTTTCATCAAACTTTTGGTTGCAGGATAAAGGAATTGGTCACTGGAGATTTAGTTGCATCTTGTCATTCCCTTGGAAGCCCATTCTATCTGGTATGCTTTTAGCTTTATCCTGTAGGGGGTCAAAAACCATTCAGCGAGCTAACAAACCAAGAAAAAAAGCGCTTGTTCTAATCTGAATTCTGAACCAAATGTTGCAGCAAGTGGATACACAGAGTATTATTTTGATGAACTCTCTGGGAAGGTTTGCAGGTAACTTTGTTACAATGAGGCCACTTTTTCTTATCTTTCCTAGTTTCCAACCTTGTCACTTAACTGGCCCTTTATGGAAATTTTCAGGCATGTAGAGCATTGGAATGTTCCCAAAATGGTTTTACTGAAGCAAATTCTAAAGCCAAGCAGAGGGTTTTGGCTTAAGAAAACAGGTGGATGAAGAATTTGCTGGTGAATAATATTAGCTAATTGTTGGTTTCAGAGATATACTGTTGGAAAAGTAGGTTGAATTGAATCAGACTCCAAACATGGAAAGGGAGGTCATGACTGGCAAGTTATGCCTAATTTTTCCCAAAGTTATATGATCAGCAGTTTGATGGTATATGTGGAAAACAAGTTGTATTTAGTGAAGGATGTGGTGGTTGTCATTAATTAGGCATTATTGGTTATTTTGTAGCCTCACAACATGCATGTAATGATAGTTTGCAAGACTCTAATATACGACCCTTAATACACAAGTTTCTTCCCTGGTGCACATTCTGAATTAGGATGGTTTACCCAGCCCTCACCCTTAGGTTAGCATGGAGGCTTCTTGCAGGTGGCGACGTTTAGAGCAGCTCTGCGACGTCTGTGTTATGGCTACTTGCAGCTTGCTTTTAGTTTGTTTCTTTGCTCGTCCTGCTAGTGTGGGACTTTTTCCCTTGTTTGGTTTCGTTTTAGTGGCTGATTCGGCCTGTTAATGAAATCTTACTTTCTGACCCCAAAAAAAAAAAAAAAAAAAGTTCGCTATGATCACATTCACAATCAGATATATGGCTCCAAGTCACATAACCATTACCCAAAAATAATAACCGAAAGTAGAGAAAGAAAGTATGAACATAGGAGAAAAGAGAATCATGTTGTGGTTGTATATATCAAATGTGAAGAGGAATGCCTTTTTATAGGCATCCAATGCTTGTAACATCCAGACACATTGAAATTTAAGTTATTAAATATAAAAATAGAGACTGAAAATTAAAATCTTATAAACCCACAATCAATAAAATAAAATAACATTTAAAATTCAAAATTTTTAAAACCTTTTAAATGCCAACAAGTATAAGCTTTTATATCAATGCCCATTGGTGTATACCTTCTCGGAAATAACTACCACCCCATCGGTGCATGCATGCTAAATAAAATACAATGCAACAACTTTACAAAAAGAAGTGTGTAAACATAATTATGTTCTGTTTTTCTTTGCAGAGGAAAAAGTCTTCTTTTGTTGGAAAAAAATGCTTCATTAAAAACCAAAAAAAAAATTCATAAGATCAGACAATGAATCTGATCAAGGAAAAAAGATCAGACAATGAATAGGTCATACATAAATGAATAATTTATTGAATGGCTTCTCAAGGGATATATTTGTTTTTGTTTAGTTTAGTTTTGGGCTTTGCCCAAAATGTTTCATAAATAATACGAACATTTTTTTGATATTCGGGAAGGAGATTCGAACATAAAATCTTGAGTGTACATGCACCATGTGTACAATTTCTTTACTAAACAATATGAACTATTGATTAAATCATACTGTTTAAATGAATAATATGAGAATATAATCCATCTATATATATAGCAAAAGATAGAAAATGATAAAACATTCAAAATACCAGAAAATACCATTTATTAATGCAAACATTAAGAATTGAAATTATTAATTAAATAAGGATAATATGGTAAATTCACACTGTTTCATATTTAAAAAATTTTAAAATTAAAAGAAAATTTAGATAATTGATTCTATTTTTATGGAACACAACTATCTATTATCTTTTTTAATTATAAAATAATTTTTTTTATAAATTCTTTAAAAAGCCTCTCTCAATGCGGAAGCTCGGAGAGGCTAGCATATTACTATATTAGAATGTTTGTTGGGGCTAGTGAATTTTTTTTTACTTTTTATTATAGATGCTTCCGAAAGATAAGAAAATTGATTAATAGGGTTTGCTTAAGATTTATAAGCATTCGGGTAAAAAAAAATCGAGTCGGGTAGAAGAAGATCCGGTTCGTTTGCTTCTATTTATTCGTACAAAACACGACTTCATCTCGTCAAAACCTCTCTCTCTGCACCGTCTTACTCAGCCATGGCGTTCCCGGTTTTGGAAGCTGTTATCGGGTAGAAGAAGATCCGGTTCGTTTGCTTCTATTTATTCGTACAAAACACGACTTCATCTCGTCAAAACCTCTCTCTCTGCACCGTCTTACTCAGCCATGGCGTTCCCGTTTTTGGAAGCTGTTATCGGTATTTATCCATTTCAATATCTCCTTCCATTTATTATCAATATTTGCATTTTTTTTGTCTTCTTTGATTTTTTTTAATTAAGTTTCTGAACTGCTTGCTTTTAATTGAGAGTCATCTTCTTCTTCGTCTTGTTGCCTATTATTCAGATAAGTGTGTTGCATCAAAATTTCGTTTTGTGAGTACTCATTTGCTTTTTGTTTCTTTTTGGACTGAGAACTCATTTGGTTCATTTTGTGGATTGTGTTTAAGTTGTTTTTTTTTAAAAAGAAATATTTTTATCCAAATTTTGGTTTTAATGAAATCCTAGGGCTTTTCAAGTTGAAGTTTTTATCTTTCTTGTCTAACTCCGATTGTTGTTATGAGCTTGGTGCGGGGTTTCTTTGTGGGTGTTTGGATTGGTTTTCATGTTTTCAGATAGAAGAATTTATGTTTGGTTTCTAGGAAAATGTGGATACTTTGTTCAGTTTGGAAGTTTGAACGGTTGGGTTTTATCAAAATGTGGTGTGACAACCTAAAATGGTTTACCTTTACCGCTTTCTTTCCCATGAAGTATGAACACTTGGGCTTAAGATATAGTTTCTGCTTTATATACTCAGCTTTGATTGGTATCTAAAGACGGTTAGAAAAATAGTGGTCATCTCAATAGCTAACAGAGTCATCAAACCACTCGTTAAGAAATGGGAAGACTTGTCAACTACACTCCCCAGCCCCCCTCCCCCCTCTTTTTCTTTTTCCTTTTCTTTTGTCCCTTTTCTCTCTCCATTGTGGTCATTCTTTCTGTTAATTTTCTCGTCTATGCTGCGATTTGGTAGTTTTTCAGTTTCCTTTCAACTTGTGATTTGATTGTTTCTTATTTCACTTTCTTTTGAAATGACTCCCGGCGTCTTCGGAGCTTCTTCATCTTTGTTTTCTCTTTTTCCTCTCCCCATCCTGTTTCATTGCTTGTAACTGCTTTTACTTTCTAATTTTTATTACAGGTTTTATGATATTAATGTACATCTTTGAAACTTACTTGGATTTGCGCCAACATACTGCTCTCAAACTTCCAAGCCTTCCTAAAACTTTGGAAGGAGTAATCAGCCAAGAAAAATTTGAGAAATCACGAGCCTACAGTCTTGATAAAAGGTATATCTTCCTTGCCATTCTCATTTATAATCTTAATAGACGTAAACATGCACAGTTGTGCTTCCCTAATGTATCTTTCTTCACTTTCAGCCACTTCCATTTTATTCATGAGTTTGTGACAATACTGATGGACTCGGCAATTTTGTTCTTTCGGGTGTTGCCTTGGTTTTGGAAGGTTAGTAATTGGTAATGTTGTTAGTGCAACCCTCCCTTTCTGCTGTACTTTCATTGCTTAATTATTTTTGTTTTTTATTTTCAATAATCACAGAGATCAGGAGACTTTGTGACTTTGGTTGGCCTTAATGCCGAAAATGAGATACTGCATACACTTGCTTTCTTAGGTGGTGTTATGATTTGGTCTCAGGTGCGCACATGATTTTCTTCTCTCAGTATGTAAGATAATTTTTTTAGCTTCATTGTGGATGCTGGAATTTTGAAGTGTGCTAACCCTATCTTTAGATGTTGTGAAATGTGTACCTGTACCAAGTGCATTGGTAAATAAATCTAGTGCTCTCATAGACTATATATATGTTGTTTTTTTTTTTTGGGGGGGG